>JAUYWV010118494.1:0-11934 GCA_032274565.1 Nematoplana nigrocapitula
TGATGGTCTGATGATACGACCGAAACGCGTCGAGAATAAATGTTTACAATCAGTGTCGCTCTTACTTTTATTTTAAATTACGAATTTAGAGGAAACTTCTGGGTATCAAATACACAGACCGGCGAACGAATGTTTCTGCGATGCAAGAGTGAGAAGCAAAGACTGGACGGCAGCTCTCCTTTCCGACTATCATCGTTGGAACGAAATTGAAATGGTTCGGGCATGTCACAAGAAATCACGAAGAACTGGAGCTGGCGAAAAAAATCATGTTGTGAAGAGTACCAGTACAACGTGGATGAGGGCAACCAAAGAAGACATGGCTGGACGATGTGGAGAAATGGATGGGAATGACAGTTCCGACAGCAAACTGGAAGAAGATGGATCGAGACAGTAGGCGAAAGCTTGTGTTCCTGTGTGGTGCGCCCAAGGACTCCTGTGGTCTACGACACTGCACTAATAATAATGATGACGATGCACAAACACAAATATGACTTCCCAGTGAGACTTGGGTACTAAATACTTTTGCTATATTACACATAGGCTGAACTAAAAAGAGTATATTTAGAGCCCTGTATATAGTTGTACTGAGCAGTCATTTTAGTTGGTGCATATACCGTTCAAGGCTATCTAGTCTCCCAATTAATTTGCACATGATACAATTCGCACACGGTCAGATCATTCGTGTGATTATGTACATGTGGCGATTTTCATGTGGTTCCATATGATATATATAATATTTGCAACAGTAACCTATGACAGCTTATGTCAGTGATAGTGAATTAAAATATGTCGTTCGACTGATATGTACACAAATCTTAATGCATCTCACTTTTAGTGTGTGTACAGATATCAATACTTTTAACGAATTTTATCTCTGAGTAAAATTTACGACTATACTTACTGTCATTTTCACAGGTAATGCAATATTCTTACTTCCTGCTTTTTCTAAATGTTCTGGTGTATAAGCTATATCTTTTGATTTCAAAACTAAAAAGATATATTTTCAGGCGTTAGGATGTGGTCAGATAACAACAATATAAGATTACACCACGAAGATTTCGGCGAGATAAAACCATGAGTGGTGTCACCATATTTATTTACCCACAGTTATAAGTGACATGTTTTTAAAGTGCTGATGTATGAGATTATACCTATAGGTTTGTTTTACTAATAAATACTATGCTTTGTGATAATGTTTAAAAAATCAATAAACAGTCAAGATTTCATTGATTTATAGGTAAAATCAAAATTTTTAACAGATATAAAGAACAAGTAATTGTAATAATAATAAGATCACATTTCTATCAAAACAACATGCACTCCAAATAATTAACATAGTAAATAACAGGCATAGA
The DNA here is from genome assembly GCA_032274565.1 of Nematoplana nigrocapitula. Classification (NCBI taxonomy): domain Eukaryota; kingdom Metazoa; phylum Platyhelminthes; order Proseriata; family Nematoplanidae; genus Nematoplana; species Nematoplana nigrocapitula. Next base: position 1,356 of record JAUYWV010118494.1, read on the forward strand.
TAAACACGTATTCCAATATATTTGCACAATTTTATATCCACTGAAAGAGGAAAACATTATCTAAAATATAGCAATTGCTGAATTTTTATCGGTCATTAATGTTAAATAGGAGGCTTCTCAAATTATTGACTTGCAAAATACTTTACATTATGCGGGTGATTAATCATAATATCTGTAAAAATATGTCGGATTTTGGAATGCGAAGTAGCTATTTATTCCAGAGCTAAACTCAGATCAATAATGAAATTGTCCGACATTCTTGTAGCCGATGACAATTTAACTGAATCAGTTTGTTTAATATCTAATTTATGTGAACGCTGCTGCTGCTGCTCGAAAAAACTGTATTAAATATTTGATGTTATTCGGAAAACTGTTTTAGAATTGTCTACTCGTATACAAGTGAAACGGTTTTCCTCTCTGGTCTAACTGATATGCCAACATCAGAGACCCATTCCTAAATCGAACTTTCCGTCAGTAAATAAACTTTGTATAATAATTCACCTCTAGCCCCAAAACTACTGCGTAATTCTCGATTTGCTCTCTGCCGTTTCTTTCCTGCTTGTTTGCAGATCAAAAGTGTTAACAACAACAAAAATTTACGCAATTGCACCTATCTTGAGTTGTATTGACTATGATATCATCCACAAAACAAATATAACGTATCGCACAATTTATAGAAGTACAAAAAGCATTTTCCAGTATTAATGAAAACACTGCTTAATTAGTAGTGATTCTTATTGATCTGAAACACTTGGTTGGCACTTACGACTATCGTGCCAAAAGTATAAGGAAACCGGAATCCAGACGACAATAAAAAGTTATGTATTTTTTATTATTTATTAAAGAATACTTGTTCAACGAACGGTGAAAACTACATTATGTTAAATAATTAATTAATAAACGAATTAACTAGTTTAATCGAATCATGATCTTTGAGGAAAACAAACAATAAAATATTATAATGGGCGACATATTTGCTGACGGAGAATTATTTTAAGGAGAGTATTAGGATAAATGGAATTGCATCTAATAATAATCATATTATTCTGATACACGTTTCTATCATTTTAGTATTACTTATTGCATATAGCAGCTATTTGCATATTTTTGTGTTGCAGAAATTTGGAGCATTTAATCATAATATTATTTACATGACATTACTCTTCGAAAATTCGCTTTTGAGAAAAACACATATGTAGTAATTAATATCACAATTTAAAAAAATCCGCGGATGCTGCAGCGGTTTATAATCTTTTCTCTTAAAGCATCTTAAAGTGAACCTGCTCATGCAAATTCTCGACAAGGAAAGTGACTTCAGATTCCATCTCTCAATCATCCACTGACTGGCGGCAGACGATGCCTTGGTAGGGTGGGAAAGACAGTGAATGAATAGGTGTGAAGTGAACCGCACGCTAATCTGATCTTCTCACTTCGTCTCGTTGAATCCTAATCGTTGACTGGCGCAAAGGTGGCAAGAAACCAATACGGAGAGGTGTTTTATACGGAAGTCGCCGAAAGAAAAACAGGGACTCAGCAGGGTGGTGTTCAATTGACGATCAGGTTATGACGCCTCCCGCCCCCCTCATCCGTGATGTTCGATCTTGTAGGCGACGTAATCCTCCCTTCCCTACTCCAGAGACTCAGAGAGAGACACTACAAGTGAATTTTGAAAAGCCTTATATAAATTAATCTGGTAAGACTTCTTACCCTCTACCTGTAGTCATTATCATTGGCGTTTCTATTCTTTATCATATACGTTAGTATGCCTACAATGTAATTGATCTGGGAATCGAAGAACCAGACGGGATAAAGCGGTAAGAAGTCTGTCTGTCTGTTCATTTGTGCTGCTTTCTGCTCAGTGATTACAGCGGTAGCAGTTAACTGGGGCAGCAGCTAGCCAATTTTGAGGATCAGAAGTTGCTCGCCGACTCTCCCCCTGGTCGGTAGATCGGTATTTTTCATCGTCTACACACACGCCCACACGCACACGCCGCCCTTCAGGCCCAGCATCGTTCGTGTTACCGCAGCTGCACCCAGTGTAACGATCGCTCCTCCCTCTGTCTACCATCCCTTCTTCGTCGCGCTTATTCTGTGTTGTTGTTCTCCATCTCTGCTCTCCCTCCACCCTCCCCCCCTCTCCTCCGCGCTGCTCCACCATCCTTCTTCACCCAACGACTCGACACCACCGCTCCGATCGCACGCGTCTCGTCTCGTCCTGCCAACTAACTCTTCTCCGCCTGCCATCTCCTCAAAACCAAATCCAATCGGCGTGAACCCCACCTATCGCTGTTCTACTGATCCATTGGGGACCTCCTATATAGTAACTCGACGTCGTGGAAGTTGGCAATAGCACGGATCAGTACTGCCAATCATTCCGGAAATTACACCTGCAGAGTTCGGAATGTTGTTGGTCAGAGTGAAGCGTCCTTCCGGCTAACTGGTGAGTTTGTGCATTTTACTCCGTATTACTCAAAACAAATCCGCAGCAAAATGATATAATCATGTCTAATTTTGCTAATCACCTTAGCATATGATATTTTTAAAAATAACTTGGATGTCTTAAGCGAAATACAAATAAGGTGTCGGCGACCTTTGGTAACATTAGAGAATATTCATATTGATTTACAGTTTCCTCATCTGTGCATAAAATAAATTTGAATCAATTATTTTCAAATAGCATAACCAAAACAATAACCGAATAGGATTTTCACAAATGACAAGATAGCCACATCAATAACGCAATTTAGATAGAATTGGAGCTCCTGTCAAACAGTATAATCTTTGAAAATTGCAAACTTCAAGGGTTGGGGATTCGTCTTAGATATAACTTGGTATAACGCAAAATGATATGAAAATGTCCTGACAATTAACATTAATTTCATTCCGCCATGTGCTTTGCCTGCCAATTAGATATTTAAAAAAAGAAATACTGAAATATTGAAATTAAACGCGGTTGATTATCCTTTATATACTATTCTAAGTAGGTTCTGGAAAATAACAGTAATGGTTTAATATGTCTCCTTTGCTAGTGAGAAAGTGCGTTGCGCACTGCTGTGGTCACCATGACACTACTTCTTTTAGTCGATATTAGGTCTAGTTGTCGCCGGCATGGCATACTTACACTGCTTGTTGTTATGAAAACAAAAAGTTATTATAGGCCGGCCTCTTTGTTTTCTCCATTTTATGACCCCGAGCAGAAATTCTTATTTCTTCCAGAAATTATGAATTTTTAGTGCTATCGCCAATTGTCGTTTGATCTCTTGAGTCGAGCTACACAAAGTATTGATTGTGTAACCCTTCTAAACAATGTTCTGCACCTCTATCCCATCGGTGGTGTTTTTGCCCGCATCCAGTGTTTAGAGGAGTTTACGTGCCTCCAGAAAAATCCACTGTTTCTCTGGGTTTATTGCAAAGATCCGATTCTTCTTCTGACCCCGTGAGCCTTCCTGAGACGACTGATCCTGTTTTCTTTGCAATCTTCAAGGAAGTGACAGATAGTTTCTTCATCCTTCTGGCACCGTTTACAACTGTCTTCCTGTGACTCTCCTGATATTCTACCTGAAGCTACACAGCCAACTGCACTGTCCACACCTAAGCTGTGCTAGCAGGCTTCGGTTCTTTCTTGTTCAACCCTGGGTTTACTTCATTGTGCCTATTTTCTTTTCCATTATCGCGTGCCGGAATGCGTTTCTATTTAAGTTCTCGCTCCATATCTTGTTTATTGTTGCTTTTGTTTTGGCTTGTACCAACCAGAGAGGGATTTTTGCATCTTTCTGGTTGACATTTTTAAGTGCCTCTCCTGCATCAATGTCCACTGTCTCGTTTCTGGGCACACCACAGTGGGTGGTTACGAATTGAAAGGTGATGTTACACTTGGTTACACTATGGTTATCCATGTATTCTCGAGCGCCTACCTTTCCTGGTTGAGCGATCCCTTCTCTAATGCCCTAATAGTGAACTGGGACTCTGTTCAGATGATCACACTCTTGTTGCTGTCTTCTCTCATGATGACAACCTTAAGGGTCGCAATCTCGGCAGAGAAACACCTCTCTGATGACAGGCTCCTTGTTTTCCTAAGCTTAGACATTGGCTGCACCTGCCCCTTTGCTCTCTTGCACTGACCCGTACGACAACATTTCCATATATTTGTCTCATCTAACTTTCAGCATTTCTTCTGTCGCGATTTTCCTGGTGTTCTCATTCTCTTTCGTGGTTTCTCTTCTGACCTTCGGTATCCTGTTGGGTAGAATTTAACCGTGTCCTTCAAGCCATCATTCATCCAAGGTAGGAACTTACTGAACGTTCTGATTTCTTCTCCTTGGCATTTGCCAATGTCCGGCTCTGCCTCATTCATGATTTGCTTGACTTTTTCCTCAAGGTTACAGTCCTTTGAAGTTTTTGAAGACCTCAGGTCTTTCACCGGGTCTTCCAGAGGCATACATTTCATTCCCTTGAATCTCTTCGCCACCATCGCTTTGTATCTGCAGGCTAGGGGAACAAGATCCGCCTCTAGGAGTAGCGACTCCCGTGTTTGTGATACTAACACAATCGGTCATTATTCTTGCAGTACTATTTCGAATTCTCTCCAGTTTTTCGTTGTTGGTTTTTTAAATAACCGTGCCCCACAAGTCCGCTCCGTATTCTAGGAAACTTCTTATGTAACCCACGTACCTTCTTCTGAGGTTCTCTGCGTTGCAGACCCATGTGGTTCCTGTTAACTTTCTCACTTGTATACAGTGTCTATTGGTCTCTCGCTGGATCTTTCTATGTGTTTTGTGAAGGTAAGCAATTTGCCTAAGATAATCCCCAGAAGCTTGACTACTTCTTTGTGTTCTACAGTTGTATATCCGATGTGTATGGCTAGTCTTCTGTTCACATCTCCATTCCAGTTGGAGAAAAGTATTGCTTCAAATTCGTTAGAGACTAGTTTAATGTTGTGTTCGAGAGACACCACGTGAGAATAACATCGGTGGCTTTCTGGATGTTATTTGCCGCATTCTTTGTGTCCATGTTGGTACACCACACTGTGAGGTCATCGGCGAACACAGTATTTGATGTCGGTGACTCCGTCAAGTTCAGAAGCCAAAATGTTGATGCATCAAAGAAACAGGACTGGTCCAGTGACTGAGCCTTGAGGTACTCCTGCAGAGGATAGTCTTTGACGTGACAGCGTTTTTGCACTTTTCAGTCTGCTTTATACCGCAGATGAAGGCGTGGATGCAGGCACATACATAGTTTAGGTGGAACTTCCTCGTCTAAGTCATCTTTGAAGCTTGAGATGATCAATCTTGTCAAACGTATGGGCAAAGTCGATAAAAATCACCACTGTTCTTTTGTGTGTTTTTTTCGTTTGGAATCAGTTGACAACATTTTCGAGAAGTCTTGCAATTTGATCCGTGGTGCACCGTGCCCTGTGAAAACCCGATTAGTCGGCCGTAATCTTGGATTCTAAATCATACAAGAGTCTAACCTTAATCATCCTTGCCGTAAGCTTGACCTGTGCATGACGTGAGACAAACGTGTCTGTGTGAATCCTTTTTACTGGTATTTCCCCGGTTTCTATATGAGAACAATCACTCCTACTCTCCATTCTTATGGTACCTATGCGTTCCAGCTGCGGTTGAATATGGTGAGCAGGATGTTTTTAATCTTATTTGAGAGGTGAAAGAAGAATAGCTGTATAGACGTTATCTCTTCCTCCTGCGCTGTTGTTTCTCAGTTCATCTCTGGCTGAGTTCATTTCTCGGGTTGTTCTTTTCAGTATTTATTGTTCTTAAAGATCATCTTTCTTTCAGCAGCCCTACTGTCTCGATCTCTGGGGCAGGTAATCTTTTTGCCACGTGGGCGAATATTTGATATATCATGCACATTGACTCGATCGTTACTGATAACTTTGCCTTTTTTAATGATAGCTACATTAGTTCTCGCAACTTTTCTCTGTCTATCCCTGTCAGTACTTTCCATACTTTTACTTTCCGTTGATCAATTAATTCCTGACCGTTTATCCCACATCCGACAAAACCTTTCTGTGCTCTTTGCTTTGATCAACTTGGTCTCTGAATTGTTTAGTCAAGTCAACCGCCTCTGCAATTTCCTCAAACCACCAAATTAAACCTTGGGGTCATTTCGTTTGCCTTTCGGAATAGATCTGTCGGCTTTTTACTACGGATTGCGTAAAGATTTTGTTCATTCTCAATTTGTTATTCAAAAGTGTCGTGCTTTGTTTCGAAACCTTTTCGCAAATCCGCCTTTTCCTCTGCATTTCTTCTTTGAATAAGTCCCATTGCCGTCGAGCAAGAAGTCGGGTAGGTACGTTCGACTTCTCTCCACACAAAAATTATCATATTTATATTTTATTGGTGAAGGAATGAGTAGCCTTGCTCACTGGCTTCCTTTGCAGTGACCAGGTCAAGGTTGATAATATATCCCGTTTGAAGGTCTCGCACAGAATTATGTCGTCGGTGGACCGGAGGTTGCCTTTTCTTATCCCGGTTGTACTAACATTATGGCGGCTGATCACTCCAGCGACTATTGAAGGTCCTCCTCGTATATACACACAGTAGATGTTGAACAGAGTGGGACAAGAACATACTTGTCTGACACCCATTCTTGTATAGGGAACCAGTCGTCTCTTTGTATATAATTAAGTATAGTTATTGTCTATATGTGTGTTTCGTTCTGAATGTCTATGAAAGCATAATTGTATAACTTGCATACTTTTTAGATGTGACTTAAATGACTTCAAAAACCCCTTCATATAGATTTATCATGATATTTAAACTAATATTGAGTACGAATACGAATTCAATGATAACCACATCTGACATGATAAACTTTGGGGAATTAACCTAATCCGGAAGTATAATAATAATAATAATGTTAATAATTTATTCAGGATAACGCAGTTACAGATCAATACTTTGATACAAGGACAATGGATAATAAAATAAAACGTACATACTGTACAGTATGAATTTTCCTAGGAATCAGAGGCAGCCTCCACTGATCGAGCTGACCCCAAATTTGATTATCAGTCAATTTATTAAGCACTTAGTTTTTAAAGCAAAATACAAGTAAGGCCAGAGAGTGTGTTTTATTTCAAATATGCAGTATAATTATCAATATGAACAATTCGAGGTGGATTAGTATAGTCTCCAACAAAATTATCAAACTGGTGACATGCAGTTGCTTAGGAGGGCCGTTGTTTATCAAATAGTCATGGTAACGCGCTCTGCGCGTTTGACACAAAAACACCTAGGGTTCTTGGTTCGATTCTCGGCTATGTCAACCTTTCATGATTAATTTCAACGGCTGTCCAAAAACTAGGTGAGTAGCAGCAGGCTCACGCTTGGAGACTCGGCAGGTGGCAACAGTCGACATTCTGGCGGAAGCTTCTAGTCGCCTCACGTAAAACGGGAGAGGACATCGGCCTCTAGTTAGTTTAGGCACCGCGGTACGTTGAGTGGAGTAACGCCCTACAAGAAACTGATTTAGCCTATTCTTATGGATTCAACATGGGAGAAGAAGCCTACGGCCCCATGCTGGCCTATGGCTCGGTATAAAAGCAAATTTTGTCTTTGGATCTGTCCGATCATATCGGATTTGATTTATTTTCAGTTGTCCAAGATAGATTTCATCATGGAGTTTAAGAATAACCTAATACTTGCAGAAATCAAGTGCGCTGCAGATGAGAGATGATGATTCATCTTGACACATCCTTTTCCTATAGATCATATATTTTTTTCACTTTTCTCAACTCTAATCTTAGTGGTATCATTGTTATAGTATAAAAACAAAGGTGATAGACTGGAATATATGCCACTCTCAATTTTTATATGCCGTTTCTAGCTGTCAACTTAGTGCTCTCCGTGATCACTTTTCTCGGTTTCTCTGCTACCCCGAACAACTCCGCTGTCGCGCCTATCAAACTACGCGGCACCAAGTCGTTGAGCCTTTTGAATTCATCTCCGCAATTCTTAGTGATCATCGTATCTGTAAGCACGTAATACTTGGCCCCTAATGCGTTGGCGACATCCTTTAGTCAAATAGGAACAGTTTGTTCTCATCTATTTAGATACTTTATCCAGAATTCTTACACGCCATCTGGACCTGTGCTCTTCAAATTTGGCCTTTTCCTCTTCCTTTTTGTTTAACATGACCGATATCAATGGCGACGCAAGCTATGGGGGCCTGACCCATCAGCGCAAGGCCTCTTTGAAACCTGTCGAAAAATGGTTGAGTGCATTGGCAGGGTACCGGGGGAACTCCTCGCCCCGATATGATGCAACAGTTCGGTCTGATCTATCGGCCTGCAGAAGAAGCAGAGTAATAATTATTCAAATCCACTTCAAGCTGCCCTAACATTTTACCCTATCAAGGTGTTGAAGTGGTCTTTCCCAAATATTACTCGAGAATTATCTGCTTTCTTCAGCATATGGAGCTACATCGTCATATGAATTACCTTTTGTACATTGCTCATCAAACTGTCGCTTCTGATTTGACTGGAACACCTTGTTCTGTCAATACTGCAAACTTCGAGCATTAGCGATTCTCTCCATTTCTTTGATGTTCTACTGGGTGCTGTAAGGTATGTATCGGTTACTTCCCGCAGCTTAGAGACACAACACTTTCATAAAAATGTGAGCTGTTCCGAGGAGGACCGACCGATAACTGCTCACTATCAAAAATATCAGGTAGACCTAATTTTTCATCTCAGGTCTTTGCGATCTTTTAGAATTTAGATGGTTCCAAGTGTCACAAGTTGTCACTTTGGAGGCTCTGTAATTCTCTTAATTTCAAATGTTAGATCCTGATATCTATCCACCTCTCTTCTTCCGTCTTGCTGATATTACAGTGTGGTTCGCTGATACATGCAGGGTAGTCGTAAAGCAACTTTCTCTGTCTTGGTTGGTTAGTTTTAAATAGCTGTTATCTACGTGTAATTGCTGTTTATGTCTTATTGATTTTTTATAATTAATAGTTTTAATCAAAACAGGGTGGATATTTTTCCGTTACTTTACGACCAGCCTGCATATATCGCTTAGTGTTCACTCGTGTGTATCTTTCTGCAATACAGTAGCGTAACATCTGGTTATGGACAGAACTCTGTTTCACCGCACTCCCTGAATTTGTTTAGACAAATTTGTTACACAAGAGGAATGTTTCATAAGTGACACTTTGGAGAATAATGGATTTCCGAAATGGTTTATTGACAAATACAAAGGTCGAAATACTCAAGATACCTGCCCTATATGAAGGCCCGGAAAAACGTATTGCCCGAATACGCCTTCCTTTTACTGGAGTTACTTATGTTACTACTGCCTTACTACCAAGAAAGTAATGCACTGTTTCCAAAAAGAGTTTCACTAGGTGGGTTCAGTCTAAGCTTTCTGAGAGAAATCTTTCTTGTGACCATAAGGTCGATGTGTTCCTGTTGTACAATAGTATAGGAGCAATATGTGATAGAGTCTGGGAGGGCGGTCAGTAGTCACAGACAACTCTCAGTCTGTGTAGAGCCTGGCAGGCGAGAGTAGGAAAATCATGGCAGTCAGGAACTCCGGTCTGCCCCAAAATATAAATTTATTTTTTCAAAAAGGTATCAAAAGAATATATTTTGATCGCATAATATTGCTGCAAGAAAGAGTTAGACAGCTGGTGTACAGTATAAACTAAGAGTAAGAAGAATTATATGTTAAAATGTTTAACCAACTTAGATTTTTAATTTTTAATATGAGTTCAAAAAGAATGATAAATTTAAAAAACCTTTTTGTCTATTTTGAAGAAAAATATGATTTTTGCGTGTTAGAAGGTAGTTAGAGGAGAATTTCTCTACTGGATAAAGTTTCATATTGAAACATAATTTGGATTTATTTCTTCAAATTATCTTTATTTGGTTAATGAAAATAAACTTACTTTTGTATTTTCCAATCTTAAATTAAATAAATGTGATTATCATTAAATTTGTGAATATTACTGCACATAAATTTCTTTCACTACATACTGTATGTTCTCTTGTTTTCGTATAGACTATAGTTTTCACTTTTGCTTAAGCCAATATGCTGGTCGTGAAATAAGTCTGTTTTCTAACATGATTAGAATTGTGATTTGATTAAATAGCTTTTTCTAACACAACATTATCATTTTACTCAAACAGAACAAACAACAAGATAAAAAACGACAACTAGAAAGTACACTGAAAAAAAGATGTGTAGATTAACTCTAAAAATGTGTGTAATTCGGTTTACATACTGAATTAGTGTAAATTTTACACATCACTAAGTAAACCGAATTACACACCCAAATGGTGTACATATACACAATACTGTGTAAACCTCATGGCAAATCCAACTGAATAATGAATAGATAAGACTAGAACACAACAGCAGGCGTGAAGCCAGTCGGTCTTGAATAAGATACTGAAGAGTCAACGATGCATATGTAACATATGCGAGTAGAAAAATCAATAGTAAGTAAAAAGTCAATACCCGGACACTATTGATATTATAATAATAATAATAATAATAATAAACTTTTTATTTGCCACCTGGGCTCAAATCAACAAAAAACAGTATTACAAAAA
>JAUYWV010118505.1:0-11933 GCA_032274565.1 Nematoplana nigrocapitula
GGGGTGTGTGATGACTCGTCGATCGGAAACGTGTTCGGGCGCGTGGGGGGGTGTGATGACTCATCGATCAGAAACGTGTTCGGGCGCGTAGGGAGGGGGTGATGACTCATGGTCCAGAGCGTGGGTATACTATACTACTAACGTTGAACTGTCCGGAGAAAAGAACTTGGGCCATCTCCTCTAGCTTTCGAAATGTGTTGTGTCAATTTCCGACTACCTTTCTTTTGTTTGTATGAACTTAATCGAATAATCCTCTTTTCATGTTCCTTCAAGACGCCACCTGCTTTACCAATGGCAGCTGTGGTAATTTTGCAATCGTTGGGATCCCTGTTCCAGTTTAGATTGACAAATTCTTCGCTTTGTCCAACACGTTCAGCCTCCCACTAATGTCTTGTGCTAAAGTTTGGCCCAGCAAATTTAGGTCAATAAATCTTTTTTCTGCCGTGTCCGTCATATTTTGCAAAATGAATTTCAAATTTAAATTTGAATTAATGATATTCTAACAAGCCCCCAAACAAATATTTTATACAAGCTACTTTAAATTTATGATAACAGAGAAATCGTAATTAAAGCCGTAGATAAATGGTTCTGAAATATGATGAAATCTTTACGGGTATAATATCATAGTGCGTCACCCTGTACTAATTATCTAAAACAGAAATATTTCCCCATTAATTTTCAATAAATACAGTCCAACAGAAAATATATAATTCTCTCACGGCGGGTCAACGAAACAGCAATCTGAAACCCAATCTGAAATTCCTGAGATAATCATAACTTTGAGCAATCTCACTCACCTGTCTGTCCGATACGGCCGACTGATTGCTTTCAATCTGGCGTTCTTGATCCCACGGCAGTTTTGCTCTGCCCCGCACTTTGCTTGCACTGGGCCGCCGCCGTTCCACTAAAATTGGAACGGGATTAAGAGACAATAATGCAAATCTCGTGCGCTTTTTCCAAAAAATACCTAATCCGCTTTTCTTTTTATTCCTTATAGAGAAATTAAAACAGTTGCAAATTGACAAAAATAAGAAAATAACACGATTTAATAGATGTCGCATTCTGGAAATTTGCAAAACTGAATAAATAACAGTATATTTCACATTTTAGTGTCACTGAATTGTGCAATAATAAAGACGTTGTTTTCACTTGCTTAAGGTTTGTCTTCAGTACTTCTTAGACTTACCTTACGAGACGTTTTCCAAATACTTTTATTATATTTCCTATTTTATACTGTAGATACGGTTACATAGGAATGTGCAAAAACTGTTCGCTTTTAAGTAGTCATTTTTCGGGGAAATAATTATTAGATTAAGTAGTGCAGCAACTACCGGAGAACAAATAAGATTCTTATCCAAATTAATCTCATCAATATGCATTCGTCTGATTCCTCGTGTCTACAGATTACAAACAATTTCCCTAAACAAAATGATATACAAGCCGGATTACCCAACGTCGATCATTATGCTCGCTAATCAGACAACAAACCTCCTTGACTGGTCTGACTTTTGCAACATCGAAGAGGAGAGGCACAATAACTTGTTTAGCCAACGAACTGGTTCAGACATTCTACCAATAATCAATAGTTGAGAATAGTGACCTAGCCCACCAGCAGTGTGAATCACACCCCTAATTGTACAGTTCTGACCCCTAGAACGTCTTTGAAAAATAAATCGAAAAAAGAGAAAAGAATGCGAACACTGCGTGCTGGACAGAACCATGCGCATTCTTGTGTGCACGATTTGCTTCTAACAATATAATGAAGAGTAAGCTGCGGCGACTCTATCGAGAATCAGCCCCTATTCGCCTTGTCCCTACAGTATGCTCAAGTTATAGACGGTGTGTGTGGTCTCAGATAAGGCAAGCCATTCAGTGGTAGCAACAAGTGAACACTCATGTAGTGGAGGCGGAGACCCCCGTTGTCATGACGAAATGAGAGTGTGCCGAGAGCAATGCATGTCTCTAATAAATTTTCGCCACTTCACTATTCACTGCCTACACAGTAAAGGATTCTATAGAGTGCTATGCTATTGTTGGTGCATATAATACATTGCGTTTCCTTTGTGGTTATGTTATTATATCCTTAATCAGATCCTTAGATGGGCGTTTAAAATTTAAAACGGGATTTTCCCTAGCAACCACTGGGATTTCCCTAGTAGCCGCAGGATTTTCTGATAGCAACCATCTGTTACTGTTTTAAATAGATATGAAGTCCACCAAACCCCTACTTCTAAGGTGCACTTATTTTTGCCTAAAAAGTCTACATAATAGGGCCTAATTGGGATTGCGTCTCTGCATTCATCTTCCAATAGGAAATGTATATGAGTAGGAAAAGCAACTTCATTGACCAGCCCTCGGTAAGGTGTGTCTGGTCAGCGGAGAAAAGGCCACAACTTACAGGTCGCTTCGCCACTTCCCACGTCGACAATCGGAGCCCGTTTGGAGGAGGAGGAGGCCGACGATATGGAACTGGAGGCCGAAGCGATGACCCGCGCTGTCGCATACTCCACCTGACCTTGAGTGGACAACCGGGGCAGCTGACGCTGGGTTAGTCGCTCTTGGACCGCTTCCATCACCCCTTCCCCGGGTGGGCCGTCTCCGGTCGAGCAACAGATCTCAACCGCATCGACAGCGGCCACCAGAGGACCCAGACGACCCGGTCCCAACAGATGGGCCAATAGTGCGGTGCATTCGAGCGCCGCCTGGCGAACCTGCACAAATGTTGTTTATATGAATGCATGCAAGTATCGATTTCACAAGGACCAGCAGATAATTTGTATTTATATTTATATTCTACACGATGTTAAAATAGGAATTCTAGGTTGCAATTTGCATGAGTAGTATTTGTCAGGTACCTGGCATTCCGTTTTAGAAAATAAATCCCGAAACAGATTTTACAAGTTGTAGAAAGTTAATTTCGCAATAAAGCATCCTCAGTCAGAAACTACTACTAAGATGATTAGCAGACAGTAGTAGGGGAGGATTGCCCAGATGAAACGATTTTGTATTTGAGCTTTGAACAAAATTATGCCGGCAGGGAATTGGGTACAAAAATGTGGTGTCCACTTACACTGCTCTTCTTATCCACCAAAGTCGGTGCAACAATACTGCATAAATTTTCTAACTGAAAGTCGACACTGGGAAACTGGAGCAAAGCCGCGATCACGATATCGAGAGTCTCCTGACGAATCCTTGAATTTTTATGACCCAACATCTCACACAATTGCTCCAGTACAACTTGCGGTTGGAAATAGCGCACCAGGGTCATGCCATACTTCATGACCCACATCTGAAAAGTGCAAAACGATGACGCCTTAGACAAGCAAATTGAATGGATTAATAAAGTTCAGTTCAGAAAACAATGTTGTCCATTTTAAAGTCCGGTTTGTTGATTAAAACAATTTTCTTATGATCGAATGTCTGATATATAATTATATGCACATTTAAATTCTTTAAATTCTTTTAATTGCAGTTGCAGTTAAACTTGAAAATTGTATCGACTCGACACGCGTCTGACTATTCTCATGGCTATTTTCGTGTATTGAAAGTGCATTTGGCACCATTAGAATATTACGAATAACCAAAGAAAGAGATAAGCATCAAGTTTGGTTGTACAATAAAAACCGGCATTTTCATCTTCATTAGATTTGAGGTGATGAGGCGACATCCATATACACATATTGAAATTAATTCGTATTGGCGTAATTACTTTTCCCACGTGTTCATAAGTGCACCACAAAAATGCGGATCAGAAATTAACGTCTATTCCTGAAAACTGGAGTGCCGGTACAGCCCGCATTGAAAATAAGAACGCTAAAAAAACAAAATAACGCAGGTTAAGATTTTATTTATATTTTGTAAAATATGTAAACAACAATCAGTAAAGGAATAGTCACAGTGGGACTTGTTCTTCTGCGGGATTTTAAAACTGGAGACCTCGCCATTGATACGCCTTTCCTCTACAAATGGGCACTGTCTTCGCGACGTTAAAAAGTGAATAAAATCGATCACATTACAGTGCTATAACGTTTTGGAGGGAGCGCTCCCGAAAAACGTCTTTTGCCTGATCTACTGCAGTTCAGGAATGGCTGAAGAGAATGCAATTCAGTTTACGTTGGCGATTGTGTGAAATGTACACAATCCAGTAATCAGAGTGTAACTTCAGCTACTTTCCTCCCTTAATTTCTTGACTACACTCTTATAGGCGTCTGTAAATATAGTGAAATACCAGGGAAATTAGCGCATAATGTATATCTGCTTCTGTCGGCCACATGAAAACTGCTTTGCTATTTTAGAATCACGAAACATTGATTTTATTAGACTGGCAGTTTTTCAGGTAATGTATAATTGCGCTGTACCACGCCCACTGTAGTTAGACTTTCAGAGCCTGTTCGTCCTTATTTTGATGCATGATCAGATTTCTTTTGCTGACCTTTGACAGTTTAAGGTCGTAGAAGAATTGGAAAGATGTGAAAACCCTGGTATCGCCAGAATCAGGAGAGAAAACCTCCCTGAAAAGATCGCCACGTTCTCCAACAAAGTCTCAATTTTAACTAGCAAGCGAGAAAGAAGAAGCATTGAACCAAATGCAGAAAAGGGATGAATTTTAAACAATAACGCATAACGCAGGAAATTATCTAAGAAGAAAAAAATTATGCTGTAGAGTATATAGAAGTATTTTTTTAAAGTAGGAGAATGTAAACCAATAAAACACAGTAGAAATAAAACTAGATAGAATCGTCATAATCAGGAGACAAGTTCTATCTAATCAGCAGCACTTTGCCCGCGGTTTTATCTTTATTGTTCACAAATCACCAAAAACTTCACCGAATTCATAATGCTCACCTGTACAACAATCTTGTTATCGCCCAGTGATTTTGTCAAAAGGTACACCATTTGTCGCGCCTGCGGCTGGATCCACTTGGACAGAAGTTCCACCAGACAGCACAGCATCTCTAAAGTGTACTTGATCACGTGGAAATTCGGATCGGTCAACAGTGAGTCGAGAAGGGACAAGAATTCGGGCAAGTGTGGAAGCAGGAGGTTGACAGCCGTCCGCGAATTGAGTTCGTCGAACTTGCCTTTGATCTGTTCCACCGCTGTGAAGCGTTCCCGGGGATCTTTGCACGACTGGATCCGATCCCGCAGACTGACCGGAATAAAACCGCAACAGGTTTCGTCCGACGGATCCGTTCGACCCCTTGCAGTTTCAGCCGGGGCCGACCCGCTTCCCGAAGTTGGCAAGACTCGACGCGTCAAACCGGGACTTCGGCTGGTCGAAGGCAGGTTGGTAAGCACATCCAAGGAGGTGGACTGTCTCAACAGACGAGTGTTATTAGAGTTCGATGTGTTCACAGTGGAAGCCGACGTGTTGGGGGGATCCAGCAGCGAATCGACAGAATAGGAGAGATCCTCACTCGAAGATTCTTTAAAGTTGGCGTAGTATTTACGTAGAACAGATGGCTGATTTTCGAGGACACGATCAAATTTCACCTTTCCAATAAGTTTCTGAATGGCGTCCAAAGAATTAGAAGCGGCTTCCGACAGCACATGGTCGCAAGATCCCAACTTTTTTATAAGCGCTTCAACTATGGCATCGAAAGTCTCCAGTGGAATGCTGCCCGAGAGGAGTTTGGGAAGAGTTAGACAGCATTCGATTTGTATCGTTGGCTCGGGAGAATCGAGTCCGAAACGTACAATAGCTTGGGTAATAGTGGCAAAGTGATATGTTCTAGAAATGTACAAATAAAGGCACTTAGCTGCCGCACGCCGGACTGCCACTTTGGCATCACCCAAACAGGGAATCAATTGGGGCAGGAGACAGGACACATAGTTGTCCATATCTGGCCAGGGCGAATGGCCGATCAGTTCTTCCAACATATTGATGGTACGATGTCTCACCTCCCAGGTGGAGTCCTGGAGAAGGGAAGTCAAACTGTTGAACAGCACGCATGGATCGACTGTGGACAGAAGTTCACCTTTGTACTTGTTATGCTGCTGTTCCAAATGCAACAGATGCAACAGATTCTCCACGGCATTGCTGCGCTCCGAAGTTGATGGTTTACTAAGCTGTTGAATCAAGGATTCCACATCACTGCTGCTTGCTGGCAATTCTTCCATAGATAACACAGATGCTGGTTGCATCATGATATCTGGCAGTGAACAGCTGAGGAAATGGCATGTGAAATCACGAGCAGCTCACATATTTGCTATAGATACAGGCATGTAGGTTCCACACAGGCCAAATACATACACATCAATATTTCACTATGACAATCTAAAACAGATAATGGTGTATAAGATAGTACCTGTTTTCAGGAAATAGATAACATAAATATAATTAGTTATAATAATGTTTTATAAAAATAAATAAATTATTAAATATAGATAGGGAATGTATTAAGATTTCTGGAAAATAGTTTTACTCTACTTTAAAAATTATATATATATATATATATATATATATTCCTAAATTGGGTAATTCTAAGATGTTTATTATGTATATACAGTATATTATCATTCTCTTAAATTTGAAACCTGATTATAAAAGCCAAATTAAGCTACAATTGTAAAACTAAATTTATTCATTTTTATATTTATTTATATTTAAATACACCTGTGAAAATGTACCTACTCCTGTGAACCTGAGACAATGGCAGCTGATAAACAACGATGTGTGCCGAAAATGAAGATTAACTTCAGGTAATATGAAGCACTAATTGTCCAGCTGAAACCACCTCCCATGCTACACTTATTGGTCCAATGAAACATTTGGTGATTCTGAAGAATCAAAAAGAGGAACATCGAGTTAGTCGGGTTTTTCCAGATGTTGATGACTGGATGGTACCACGACCAAAGATAGTGATGACCAACATCCATATATTGTAGTGTTCTCCCCAATGACAAGGAGTACTGCAGTCTGAGTTGATATTCCATAGGAGATGATAGTGCAGAAGGCGCATGGGAGAAAGCTGGAAACATACAATATACTGGAGTTGGTGGAGGATGTATGAAGGAGAGACGCACATGTCGCCTGTATGTGGTAGAGGTAGGATGTTAAATGTTTGTAGTCTGCTCAGTAAACCACTTTCGCAGATACTTTGGTTCAAGACGAAGACTGAAGCCAGTGAAATGCATACAGAATGCTGCAGAAAAGGTATTATCGTGGATTGTAAATTCCTTGAAGAAACTGACAACAGTTCAGTTTAACTTTGGCGGCAATATAGCTTGGCCCCTGGTGCTGAGCCCAGAGGATAATGCAAATACAGTTGTGTTCTAAAGGCTGAAACTATGATCAAGTCAGGTGAAACACCTGGCGATGGTATGACACAAAGGAGGGAGTAGAACCAGCACAGCAGCTACTATTGTCACATTGAAATCAGCCAGGTTTACATATCTAAAATAGTTAAACATTATCATTCATGTCTTACTCTATGCCATTGAGTGCTTTGTATGATAAACAGATGAGAAATAATAAACTTGTAGAAAATAGATAGCACAACTACAAAATAAGTTTTTACCATACAATTAATTGTTACAAAATAATAAAAGCATCAATTGTAGATAAAAAGGGAAATATTAAGCTAGAGTATTGATAGAAAAAAATGAAAATAAGACGATAAAGAGATCAATTGAAACAAAATTTAATAAACGGATTAGTGGAGTGTGCAATATTTAACAATAATAATTTAAAGATCCATAAGACAAAGTAAATAATATAAGATAAAATAATTAGAAGATAAATAAAAGATGAATGCAAACAATTGCCAAATCGTGTTCTATGGAAATGGAAAATAAAAAATAGCAAAATGTAATGCAGTATTTTATTTATACAAATTTGAAAAATCTATTTTTTTAAATTTTATATTCTTAGATTATTAAAATAATGGTCATTAATTTAACAACAATAACTGATAAAGCCAATAACCATAGCATCCTTCCCTCTTGACAGAATAGCTGAAGGAAGTTTTACTCTAGTTACACATTCTAGATAACAAACACAAAAATGTCATCATTGTGGTATATTATCCACTTTTCTTCAATGTAACCCACCAATACAAGTTCTCCCAAGTATTCTCTTTGCAATACATGACCAAAAGTCAATACTCTATCAGCTGCTCATGTTTACTAGCATGGATTTGCACCACCCTGTTGGAAATATTGTTTACCAGTGGTATTTTTTATCATTCAGCGTGGAACCACCTATAGCTGGACTTCCATAAACTTAATGGTGATCCATCTCTCACAGCTATATACCAGTGTGAACTGGACATAACACTGGTAATTGTAACTAAGTTTCATTGTGAAACTCTTCATATCACTGTACATATTAGTGATACTTTTACCTGATTTAATTTCATGATCTAATTTCGAATTTTTCATTACTGTACTATACAATATATTTGTCCTAATACTTTGCTTTTTCATGTAATTCTGCAGATTGACCTCATACTGAAGGCTGTTCAAATTTAATCTGTTAATTACATTTCTTTGATGTGAATTGATGTACAGTACTAGGAATTGCTTCATAAAGGTGGAAATAACACTATTCTGTTGAAAATACAGCCAATGGTCTGCTGCACATCAGATGATAACTCAAGAATCTGGCTATTTCTGGCCTCCAATATCATTATAGCATACTCAAGTAGCCCCACAGGACAACACCTAATCAAACATTCTGCCCAGCTTTGATCTTAGGAAGAAATAAAGGAGTCTCATAGCTCAATTTATTGCGATTTATTAAATATAGTTTGGTCATATGCTAGGAAGTGGAACTATAGATGCCATTTTTATTGTGACGAGAATGCAGGAGAGTTATGCAGAGAAAAGAATAAAGTTGTTATATGCTTTGTCGATCTGGAGAAAGCATTTGTCAAGGTGCAGAGAGCAGTGATAAAATGAGCTCTATTGAAAAAAGGTATGCCTAAAGTTCTAGTGGATGAGGTGATAGAAATGTATGAATAAGCTAAGATGAGGGTTCAAGGAGAGGATAAATTCTCTGAGGAGTTTAGTGTGAATATTAGATATTATTAAGAATCAATCTTTTTACTAATCTCTTTGTAACAAGATATTTTTCCCAAACTACTTTATGTTAATGATCTAGTACTGAATACTATTTGAATGGTTTCTGTTTAGTCATATATACTTCGCTATGTAGACAAATTACGTTCTAGTCTATGCCACATAGCCAAATTGTATTCTATTTTGCAAGTAATACCAACTTTTAAATAATTTTTAGCATTGTATAGGTAAATTGTTTTTCATTTTGTGAGTGCCACTGATTTTTAAACATTTTTAGTAGCATATAATTAAATTATATTTAGTTTTGTAAGAGTAACCAGTTTTTTAAATATAGTTTTAGAGCTATATAGTCAATCCTTAGCCTTCTATGACTACTTTTCAAAAATATATTAGACCTTGGGTAATGATAGCAGAGATGATCACTAATTTGGAGAAGTTTAATAATTGAAAGAGAGTTTTTGAAAATAAGAGCCTGAAGGTAAATATAAGCTAAAGTGAAAAAAGATGGCCTAGATAGTGGAATAGTTGAAATGGCTAGAATTGATAAATGTGGAGTTTATGCCAAAAGGGTGGTGAGAAATTCTGTGATGTACAAATCATGTAAGAAATAGATTTATGTTAGATATCTTTGATTGAGAAAGGTGACTCCAAGAATGGCAAAGGATTTTAAATGTAAAATATGTGGAAGGTAAGAACTTAAATAGTACTAAAGGCTTCCTAAACTTAAAAGAGTCGATAGCTGCTTTTATCTGAAATATGTTATTAATAGTAGTAAAGGAGGTGAGCTAGTTGTTATTTGGAAATTAAGGTTAGCATGGTTGTAGTTTAGATAGTTATTCTTATTTTTTTATAGAATATATTTATTACTAATAATAGAGTGAAATAGTGATAGGAATAGGTAGTTTGAAAGAATGATGAAAATTAGAACCCTTGGTAAGGGGGAAATGCAAATTATAATAAATAATGATAATAATGTAAATAATTATTTATTAAAGATAATACTAATAAACAATAAGTTATATTTATAAAACTAAAAGATATAATATTAACTTTTAGGAAATCAAATATACAAATCCAAATAGATATTTATACTAAACTTTTATGACTAAAAATCATATAGTTAATTTATTCAAATATCTATTAGATATGATTTTATTGGATTAAAATGTTATATACTAATATAATATATGAGAATTGGGTACATTTAATGATAGTGTGGATATACTATGCAAATAGTCTGAATGACTTGTCATAAAATCTTAAAATTAGGGCCCTATAATTTGCGAAATAATTAGCCAATAAATGAAAAAAACGGCGCCAGCCCCCCTGGGCCTGGATGGATCTACCACAACAAATCTGGGCACTTTTTTGGTAGTTTCCTCAAATTCATTACAAATCATATAAATAAGCCTATAAACAGCTATATATAAAAGAATGACCTTGATTTGAAGGATTATCATTACTACATTAGAGTAGTTCCATTGAAAGAAATGTTAGTGTATTTAAACCAGAGTGTTGAAATACTATCTATGTTCACTTTAGTTTGCTTGTTGTTAGCCACCCCATATTTGATGTGTAAATTTTTCCTTGTTCTAAGTTCCGTCGAGTCATTTCCGGCTTCTGGTGACTGTATGAACAAAGTCCCTCCAGGCAATAATATAAACCTCTATTGGTTTAAATACACTAACATTTCTTTCCATGTAACTCTAATAATATTTCTTTAAGGTCATTTTTATATGGTTGTTCATACGGTTTGTTTATGAATGTGGGGGAACTACCGAAAAAGCGCCCAAATGGCAAATCTGCATCATGTCTGGACAGTAAAAAGTTTAGAAATTGAAGATATGAATATGATAATACTTTTATCACATGACATATTACTAACAGAAAAAGATTAGATGGTATATGAATAAAACTAATAATAAATTAACACGATAACTGTCTAAGATTTACTCCGTGTTTAAAATAATAATAATATTTTAACGCATTTGTTTACATAGGTTACCTTTTTAAAAAAACGGTTTCACTCTTTAAAATAAAATGATGCAAGCAAACAAATTCCATAAAATCG
The DNA here is from genome assembly GCA_032274565.1 of Nematoplana nigrocapitula. Classification (NCBI taxonomy): domain Eukaryota; kingdom Metazoa; phylum Platyhelminthes; order Proseriata; family Nematoplanidae; genus Nematoplana; species Nematoplana nigrocapitula. Next base: position 11,093 of record JAUYWV010118505.1, read on the forward strand.
ATCTTCTCTTATAATGAAGCGATTTAGTAAATTGTTTAGAAATAAAAAACCGTTAAAAAAATAAGATGACTGTAGTCTTGCTCCAGTATTAGATTTACTGTGTTACGTCTGACCATTTTTTTACATAGAAGTATAACAATAATTTGAAACGTGTAGCTGCAATAAGGAGCAACTTACCTTAAGGATCATCTCCTATAATTGATCTGCCCTGCCTGGTCAGCTGCCCGCATCAAACACATTGATGGGCCCATTCCACCCCACCTTTATCCAGGATGCATTGACGTTCTCGTGGAGTGTACACTCCACGAGAACGTCAAGGCATCCTGGAGTTCCTCTGAGCTCGATCGAGGCCTCAGCCAGTGGAAAAAGATTAAAAATAAGAAGTATAGTGGCAGATAGTGGTGAAGTAGGCTCTCTGACTCATGTGCAGCTCGTGATATATGTTTGTTGGCAACAAAATTGATCAAGGCAGTATAGTTTGACAGTACGTCGGACCATCAATATTATAATAGCATATATGGCAAATCGAATTGAAATGTAGCATATATATACCGCACCCACTTGCATAATAAAAATTAACTTATAAATGTATTGTATTGTATTGTATTTTACCACGCAAATCTGTAAAACTGACACCAATGGGCCTAGCTATATATATATGGACGTGGGTTAGGTTTACTGGCTACTATAATGTGTTTTCTAACCAGCTGTATAAAGAAGAACTCGTTGTCAGGTCCACAGTGCGTGGACTAACTATGCACGCAGAATTCTATTCAACACAAAAAAGAATACAAGCACAATTAGTCAAACGGCTAGACCTGGCATAAGCAGATCTCACAGC
>JAUYWV010118516.1:0-11932 GCA_032274565.1 Nematoplana nigrocapitula
TGCTGTGTACTATTAGTGTCGTGTTCTACTACGTCGATTTCGTCTCCACTTGACATGCTAACTTCTTTACTTGACTAACGGTAAACAAAAGTTTATTTAAATTTCAAACCGAAACCACAAGTAAAAGTAAAAAGCTTTACTTATTTTCGAAGTAAAAGATTAATCATACGAAATATTCTTTTTGCTTTTAATCTGGGTCATTTACTAAGATCATTTACTTTTACTTAGTAGTAAAATCTCTGAACCTTTTACTTCTTTTTATTCATATGGTCTCCGGAATTTCATGTCCGTCTTTGGTGTCCTAGAAGAATTGTCCATAGTGATGGGGGACTGACAAGGTGAATATAGGCATTGTTAAAATATATTTTCAGCTTCTATATGTGGTAAATCTGGTTGATGAACAAACTAAATCATTCAGCAAACACACCCAATAGATATAGGTTTCAACTTTGAACAACGACAGAGGTTAGTATTACCTGGTTACATCATGGATTGTTACGCAGTTAGCAAAAAATCATATACCAATTGCAATGTTTCTACTGCTATTACTTTAGATTTCATCAACTGTGATAGCAAAGACTTTGCCAAATTGGTCGCTTGAAACGTCATTTTCCAGCATCACATACATACTGTTTGGGAGAGTAAGCCCATAAATTCATAGCAAGGACCTATACACTATTAGAAACTGGTACAGTAGTACATCGGAAAACAGTAGCGGATTAAAACCCAGGAACAGTTGAGCCTATACGGCCCTGCCTCCATCCCTCCTTTCACTGCTAATCCTAACCAAACTTTAAAGTCTAAAATTCCTGACTCCATATTTACATGTATACACTCGGCTGCATAATAGAAAAACATTTTTATGTCTCTGTACGTTTTACAATACTACAGTAGCTATAACGGAAGGCAAGCAATATATGATTAGCCCAATTTGTGATTCGCGGACGGTGCTAACAAGCAAGCAACACGAACACCACCCAAGACACACCCTCACACGTGCTCAGGTTTCTACGACGCATCGGCCGGCGGAAACCGGCACTTCTATAACAGAGGACATCGGATAGGAGCAGTACGTGTGACAATTATTGTTCGACACGCTTATTTACACCACGGATAAAACGGGATAATGGCAAAGGACTTCATAACCACAATGAACTCGGCAACAGGGAGAGATTTGACTATTAGGTCATCTTTGAGTAGGTGTCGCCGAGTTTATTTGCAGCTCACTGAAAGATCTCCAACAAGATTCGGCCGTCTACAGCAGCTCCCATGTCAATGCGCGGTCGCTCAAGTTTCGTGCGATTTGGGTGGGATGAAGCGTTGCATGGTGTCAATATGGTTAGCTGGGAGAAGCTCGATGGGCAGTCAAGGATGACCATCTTGTCGACAAAAGGATTTGCCAGAATTTTTTTTGAAAATTGTGTTTTACATAATTATAACCATATATGGCTTCTCCTACTTTTTTAGTGGTCGTAGATGTTAGATTAAAGTAGTAGATGGTATTGAAGAAAAACCTCTTTTTTATGAATGAATGTGGATAAAAAGGCAATATAGTGTAGATTGCGAGTGTGAGAGAGAACCCAAAATGGGCTTTAAATCTAATTTTGGAAAGGTATCATAACCAGACAGATGAGCTGCTTGAAAAACTAAATCTATTAAGGATGAGCAAAAAAGCCAAAATAGCAGTACATGTAATGAACAGATTATAAGTACATAAATTGTAGTAAATAAACTTTAACAGATCCAAGGAATACGCAGTAGCCTATAGGTATAGTAGACATATGTACGAAAGGAGAACCAATTTTTAGAAAAACACTACTTGATACTTATTAAGCAAAATTAGGACACGGTAATATCCTAAAGCTCATAGAATTATACCAAAATTTATAAAAATATTTCTGTATTAAAATTGTCATTTTTCCGTTACCGGTACACAGATATTTTCTTAGAAATGTTTAAACGCAGGAAGGCGGCATTTTAAACCAGAAATCTGAGGAGTTTTCACTCGTTCTTTGGAAATATTAGTTGGCACTAGGTCTAAATTTAAATGCTAACAAATAATGGCAAAAGTTGACTCACCGGTCCCACTAGATTATGGTGAGTAAAGTCTATAAAATTAACATTATACTCTTAAAAATTCATATTATAATTTATATATATTTTGTAAAGCGGTATATTTCTAAGCTAGACCTCCCAGATTGCATTTATTAGATTAAAGAAATATATTTCAGTATTAACACTGCAAAGAATTTATTCAGATAAATATTCTAGTTCACGTTGAAATGACTATTGAGTACATCATTATCAAGATATAAATGAATTTTTATTATAAATTTATGTTAATTATATTTAATTAATTTATGAATATTATTGGTCAATTACAGAGTTTTCAGATATTTTGTTTTTTAAAATAATATATGTCTGTACATGAAAATATATGAATGTATTAAACATATAGATTTAATATATGAATGAAGTTTTATCTGCAAAGAAGTATTGTCCACTTACAATCAAAGATAATAAAAGTAGAATGACAATGCTTATTAAATAGTATAGCTTATCTACAAAGCGCCCTAAGGCTTCAGTTGGAAATACAATATCTGTTACAACAGACAAAATCATGCTTACCTCCTAAAGACCTAGACCATCTATTATAGAAATGAAAATTTTGAATATTAACCTTCTTAATTGCAGAGTAAGTGAGTCCGAGTGAGTTAGTAAGGTATATACTATATATTATATATTTGGTGCTTTTTTGGTAGTTCACCCATATTCATAACAAACTATACGAATAACCATATAAAAATGACCTTAAATTAATATCATTAGAGTTACGTGGAAAGAAATATTAGAATATTTAAATCAATAAAAGTTTATATTATTGCTATACATTTGTTTAATTATCTCCCTTGGGGAACCAGAGCTATATTAGTAAGGGGCAGATTGCAGGTGGTGGATAGTGAGTGGCCATCAGATATGATGGTTAGCTATGATATAAGCAAACCCAGTCTGTCAAATAAGGTACAAGATAGAGCGAAATGAAGAGACTTCGTTTATATGGTCATTCATATATTTATACTATTTAAATACACTAACATTTCTTTCCATGGAACTCTAATAATAACTCTTCAAAGTCATTCTTATACAGTTTTTTATATAGTTTGTTATAAATGTGGGAGAAATACCAAAAAAGTGCCATATATTTTAATTCTTATCTAGACTCTAGTGCTAGATAGTTGATAAGTACTATAGATTCCATTTAAGGATATATTTAGACCCTCTTGGACTTGAGACTACAATTAGACTACTATTATTATTTTCCCACATCTACCCAAAATTATCTTTAAAATATTGAAATTAGGTTTTATATATATTTCTAAAACTTATTCATATTAATAATTAGTTATTAATAAATAAAATTACTAATCATTAATTATTCTATATATAGCAATTTAATATACCATATATATATTTGAACATGACTCACAAATTTTTATTTATATTATAACACATTCAAGCATAGAGTTCATCTAAACATCTTTTATATTTTTATCTATCAAAAAAGCTTTCATTAACTCCACTAATTTGAGAGTGATAAAAAGTATTTTAATAATTTTACTTGGAACAAATTTCTAATAAAAATATAAAACAATAATAGCTCTACCAAAACTATACTTCCCTTTTATATCTATTCTTGAAATAGAATCTTTTAAAATTTGTGGAGATAAAGAATACTTTATATTGAAATGAAATTACCAACATAGTAATTTAATAATTGACTCATTATAATATATTTTACACAAAATTTCGAAATTACCATTATTGTTTTAAACTAAATTTGCTACATTTATATATAACTTCATCATAAAACATATTCTATAATTCCAAAACAATCAATCATGAATAATTATGAAAAATTAATCATTTTAAATAATGAATATACAAGCAAACTTAGAAATTAAATAATATTAAAATTATATAATAATAATAAATGTAATCATTAATTAAATTTAAAATTATATTATACTATTTTTATATATAATTGGAAGCAGACCAAATTGTCACCAGACCAAAATGTCACCAGACCAAACCAAAATGTCACTAGTCCAAAATATCACCAAAGAAGTCCAAAACGTCACCAAAAGATTATAATACTATATTATTTAGTACGAAGATAATATGTAGTAAATTTATATGTAATATTATACTAGGCCATGTAAAATTGAAAATGTGGTTCGGGTCACTTAAAACCAAAATTTGGGTCCACCCGCCCGGATAATTTAGAAATTAAAATTTATGTTTTTTGGTCAATACTTTTTGTAATAGGAAAATTAATTAATTATATTTTTTTGGCAGTAACAAAACACAATTTAATAATATTTTGGTGACATTTTGGACTACTTTGGTGACATTTTGAACTTCTTTGGTGACATTTTGGACCTATTTAGTGACGTTTTGTACTGGTAACATTTTGGATTGGTTTGGTTTTGACCCGAATTCATACATTCTATGAAAAATAACATAATAAATATAATTATATAGGATCTATACATAACTTTCATATTAATATATTTATTTGAAATAAAATTTTAATTAAACTTCCATTAATATTGTTTCTAACATGATAGTGGTCCTTGCCATCATGCACTTTCTATTTCTGAGTGGCTATTAGATGCTGGCTATCAAGGTTTAGGTGCATGGCCTGGGAACTCACCAGACCTAACTCCAATAGATAATTATTGGGACTATATTAAGAAACGAATACAGAACCTCAAGCCAGCTTCAACACATAATCTCATAGTAAAAATTAAATATGTCTGTACACAAGGCATCACACAAAATTATATTCATAGCTTGATATCAACCATGCCCAATATCTTGCTATGCGCCTTGAGGTCAAAGTACAGTTTATCATACCAGGTATTAATATAAGAATTATTGGACTAATTTTATGTTTTACAATTGCATTTGTATTAACATATAAATCATAGTTAATTATACAAGCATTTAGAACTATGTTCTTATTATTTCATTTGTGGCCACGACTATATCTATAACTATATTTGTGTACAGAACATGGCAGAGGGTTACATGGGGTCTCAAATGAACTGGCGTTTCACTGGGAATAACATAGGCCAGGCCCATTAAAAGTACTGTACATTTTTAAAAATTCTGATTGATCCACTTGATTGGTTGATTTTTTCATATTATAATGCTTGGGACTCGCTGCGTTATCACACAAGTGAAGTAAGAGTGCTAACAGTATTGATTTGTTTGTAACTCTTAACCAGTCCTGTCATTTGCACTCTAATATTGATGCTTTCTCATATTTACTTACCTGCATGTAGTGTTGTCTGAATATCTGCGCCAAAATTTCATTTTATTTAACACTAGCAGAAAGCCATTCTTACTCTTCATAAATCTACACCTACTGCTGCTAAAATTCCTACATTCTTTTATTCATGGCAATGCCGGGTACCTCCTGCTAGTATATACATACTGTAGAATAATATTTGTTTTGTATTTTAATTTTCCAAAAACACAAAAAATATAAAATTCAGATGATTTTCCAAAACTTTTGGCTGTGACAATATACTGTAATACATATAATATAATATATTTTGTATAATAATTTTCCTAAAACTATAAATTTATAAAATATAAAAGATTTTCCTTAATATTATAAAAGTTATAATTTTGTATTCACCTTTATAGACTAATTGTTATTTAATAAAATATTTCATAGCAATATTTATTTTTAGTATACATTTCTTAAAATACTTATTTCATAGTAATAGATTGATAACTTTTCCTATTAGTTTGTTGTAGTACTATTTAACTATATAAAGCTTTTTAGTTAATTTTGCATTCTATTATATTTATTGTTTTGATTTTTGAATACCTGTGATATTTTAAGTGTTTCTTTTCAAAATAAATATTCGACTATTTTTAGAAAATTATATAGATTAATCTCCTAAAATATAATTATAAAAATCTATAATACCTTTGGTAATAATATATTTATTGATGTTTTTAATATAATTTTAACTGTATCATTTAAAAAAAGGAATTCTTAACACAAAGTCAAAATCAAACAGAGTTCTGTGCTCTTAATTTTCTTCTTGTCTGCCACCATTTTACAGTCAGCGTGGCCACACATACTTGAATATACTTGAATTATAGCCATTTTCCTGAAGCATACTTGAATATACTTGAATTTTAAAAAGAGGCTAAGATATACTTGAATATACTTGAATTATAGCCATTTTCCTGAAGCATACTTGAATATACTTGAATTTTGACATTTTCATATACACAATTTTTTGTATTCCACATTTCTGCATATTTCATGCCATAAATCAAAAAAATTCTGCAATCTGCGCATATTAAATCAAAAAATTCTGCAATCTGCGCATATTAAATCAAAAAAATTCTGCAATCTGCGCATATTAACTACTATCATGGTTTATGTGATATAAATTTTTTTGCTACACTTATTATTTTCTTTATAAGACAATCCAATATCAGTTTTTGAAGTATCTACCTATATGTATTCATAAAAAATGTAGTATTTAGCATTTCAAATATACTAGAAATTTCACACATTTGGGTAAAAATATACTTGAATATACTTGAATTTTATTTTGGAAATAGTGTGGCCACCCTGACTTTAGCACTTTTTCTTTTGACTATCTCCTTCCATAACATCTTTGGCCTTACACTCCCTCTTTTTCCATCCATCTCCAAGCTCCATGCTTTCTCATATCTCAATATATGCCCCATCTACCTGAAACTGCTTTTCCTCACCAATTCAGGCACTCTAACTCAACCCTATCTTTTTTATCAGCTTACCACTCCTTATCCTGTCAGTCACCCTTTTCCCACAAATCTTCCTCACCATTGTCCTCTCTATCCTTCTCAACACTCCTTCTACCATATACCATCACTGGTCTCATTCATGTTGAGTAGATTCTTCCTTGACCTTAGTATATGTAATAGACATCTTCCACATAAAACATAAAAAGCAGATAACAGTGCTCTAAACCCAGGGTTCCCCCGCATCAGGGAAAAATCAGTGAAAATGGCAATATGAGCTAAAATCAGGGGAAACGAAAATAGGAGTTAAAATCAGAGAATTTCATTATTTTTTGGGAAAAGCAAGGAAACTAAATGGCTTTATTTTTCTTTTTTTTAATATCAATTTTACACTTATCTAAAGAAAGTAAAAAATATTTCACTCGCTTCGCTTTCTCAAACAATGTATACAATATTTGTTTCTGTAATTATATAGCATTATCTGTTGGTAATTTTGTTTTTTTATTCCTTTGGGAAACCTAATATGCACTTATTCAGTATATATAAGTATCAGGAAAATCGGAGGAAAATCAGGGAATTTGATTCTGAAAAAAAGCGGTGGAACTCTGTAAACCCCAGCCAAGTGAGCCTTGTTTTTCGAGTAACAGCCAATACACTTTATCCACTACTATTGATATACCCCATTTAAGAGAAGTTATCAACTTTATCCAGATCAAAAAGCATTTTATACTATTAAAGTTCCTTCCTTCTTTCACATTTCTTACACTCAAAGCCCTTTGCCATTCTTCTCACTTCAGCATATCTTACATGAACCCATCTTTCACATGATCCACACATTTAATTCTTCACCACTTTCTTGCCACAAACTGCAGGTCCATCAATTTTAGCAATTTTAACCACTTTGCTATCTATGCCATATTATTTCACTTTAGATTTACTCATATCTAACTTTTTAAAGCCCTTATTCCCAATGCTCACTTCCAACTATTAAATTGCTCATCCAATTTGACCATTGTCTCTGCCATCAGCATTAAATCATCCATATAGAGTAGTTTAGCAAAATGGCCCTTCTTCCTGTTTCAGATAACATCTCAAGGACTGTCATGAAGAGGAACAGCAGAAGGATAGAACCCTATGTCAACCAAAATTCACATTAAACTTCTCAGATAATCCACCCTCTCTTGAACCCTCATCTTGGCTCCTTCATATATCTCCATTACTGTATGCAATAGAACTGCCCAGGCACACCTTTTTCATAGAGGCCATCTTGTCACTGCTCTTGGCACCCTGTCGAATATAAGTTATACAAAGTACATAAACAGCATCCTCCACTTCTTTGCATAACTCTCCTGCATTCTCCTCATAATACCGAATTATTTTAGGAGACTGGCTTTGGAATCTCTAGTAATCAAATGAACGGTTTCTTAGGCAAAAATACTTTGGATTTCTTGTGACTGCTGAGTGGTATTCATTGTGAATGTCGATCGATTTTTTATCTGTTTTTAACTGTTTGAACTCTCTCTCTCTCTCTGGTTTGTTTTCTCTCATGGAATATTGATTTCTGTTATGTGCCGCTCAAGATTGTTGTGAACTCTTATCTCTCTTTTAAACATTTAATCCTTAACTCTGAACTGGCTTGTATTATTATTTTGGTTTCAGTTTAGTAAGATACTTGAAACGTCCTCCGTAATAAATTTAGTACCCAACGAAAGCCCTTCATTTCATTATTCATTCTATCAATTTGGGTATGGCCAAATCTCCGTAGAAACCACGGGGAAAGCACTATGACCACCGATACACCACTCGAAGGGTGAAGAAATCCCCGTCAGTGATAATTTGGAGCAGCTATGTACCAGGAGTTGTCTATCTTCATGCAGCTGGTCATAAAGTTCGCTTGGTTCGAACCTGTTGACCACTTCTTGTTATTGTAGAATTGTACTTCTTTCTTTTTGTTTATTCATCCAGATAACGCCGATTGCAAAGAAAGCACACCCAAAACAAAAATCAGTCCGATAAAAGAACACATATTGATATCTGGAAAAGTGAATAGAGTGGCGTTGATAGATTATGAAACTTCTACAAAGCCGGATAGTAAAAAAGATGAAAATGTATTTACATCTTCTGCTAAGAATTACAATGAAGTTACGGGAAAGTCAATTGTGGAAGCTAGTATTGTTAACTTGCACAAAATCCTTATTGAGTCGCTGTCTGAAGCGAACCGGTTATTTCTGGAGAACTATAAGGCAGAAGACTATAATATAGGGCAGCATAGTTCAGAAGTTGGTACGGACGACAATGATTCGAGTGACAATGAACCTCTCTCTAAAAGTTTGCGCCTAATAAAACCTGGTCGACGCAGTACGACGTCCAAAGCGGACACAAAATCATCTGTTCAGAAGTCTAACAAACGAAAACGAACAGAATCCGCCGCCAGTGATTCCAGTTTTACGAACCGGGAAAAACGCAAACATAGTAAAGTATCTCATAAGCAGTTTGGAAAGCGACTGGCGGAGAAATCTAGTCCGACGAACAAAGGCAAGAAGCAAACTGCAAGGACAGACGACAAGAACAAAGAAAGGCCTGGCAAACAAACTGACTCTGTCAATAAAAGGACCTCGAAACGTGCTTATTCCAGTCAGAAAAGGACACCGAAACTTGGCGGTAGTAAAGCATCCAAGAAGAAAGTGGTCGATTCTGACAGTGATGTATCTTGCATATCCGATGACGAAGGGGAAGAAACGTCTGCTAAAAAGACGCGCGGTAGACAACCTGCTGCTTCCAGTCAGAAAAAGACACCGAAACTTGACGGTAGTAAAAAAACATCCAAGAAGAAAACTTCCTTGATGTCCGATTTGGACAGTTACTCATCCCGAATACCTGATGGTAAAAATGAAAAGTCACTTGTTAGAAATGAACGTTTCAAACAACCAGGGACGCAAAAGAAAAGCACAGGACCTAAAGCTAATACTGAACCATCTGACGGTGAATCCTCGGCGAAGTCTGAAGCTGAAAAAAGGCCTGCAGAAAAAAAGGATGATAACCAAGCTATATCGAATGAACAAAAGTCTGCAAAACTTGGAAGTGATGACGAATCATCGAAGAAGAAGACAAAAAAGACGTCATCATTGGTGGTTTCTGACAATGAATCCTCTACGAAATCTGATAGCGAAGATAACAAGACACCTATTAAAGAGTCGCGCCCAAAGCAATCTGCGCCGAATCAGAAAAAGAAAGCTGATCGTGGAGGTGAGAACGAATCATCGAAAAAGACTTCATCATTGGTGGTTTCTGACAATGATTCCTCTACGAAATCTGATAGCGAAGATAACAAGACACCTATTAAAAAGACGCGCACAAAGCAATCTGCGCCGAGTCAGAAAAAGACAGCAGAGCGTGGAGGTGATGACGAATCATCGAATAAGAAGACGAAAAAGACGTCATCATTGGTGGATTCTGACAGTGATTCGCCTGAGAAATGTGGCGAGGAAGATAATGGAATGCTTGTAAAGAAAACTGCTCAGTCAAAACGCTCATCAATTAAAGACTCGGCGAATGTGAAAGCATCAGTGACAAATTCAGAAAGTTATTCTACTGCTGAATCTGATCTCCATGATGACAATCAATCTGCTCGCAAAATACGTTCAGTTATGGCATCTGATGGAAATGTCAACAGCTCTGTAAAACGTGGAAGCGCTAAAAGTTCATCTAACAGGAAAGCGGATTCTAATGCTGTTTCTTCAATCACTTCTGGTGACGATGGAAACCATGGACGTGGCAGGACAGCTCAGAAAAAAATCTTACCAAAGTCAACCAAAACGTCATCGAAACGTAATAATAGGTCGCAGTTAAATGATGAGCAATCTGTTATTATCGAATACGCGGACTTCATGATTGCAAGGGAGCTGACACCAGTGACGCATTATTCGCAGCATTCTGCGTTTTCGTGGGACGACCTGATCCACAGATTGACCGCGCATCACGACGCATCCCTTGGCGCTGACATCGCCTATGTAAAGTTACACGCGCTATCCCCCGATCAGGTCAACAGCTGTGCCTCTATGGGTAAGTTGATAAATGTTTGTTCTCTGCATATTTGTGTTTAAACTTGACTGTTTCATTGTCACATTGAACATGGTGGTTTGTCCAAGCTGACTCTATTAGGGCCCCTTAAGAAAACGATTTTCATCAGGGAAACACTCCAGACTGAAACCAATATCAACTGGGCGAAGAGGTGCATCCGGTAGTGCTCATGTTGTAGCCTAGAGTTTACTAGTCTCTTTGGAGTTAGTTACACCAATTAGGCAGTGGATGGAAACCTAACTGGAATATCTACAAAAATCGCGCCGATTTTTGTCTTATAATTTATAGAACGCAAATTATGTGTAAAACTTCACGTGTTTAACCCGCCGTTTATCTTTGGGGATGTCATGGCGGCATCTCCACAAGCACTGACAAGTGGGTTAATGACTTTGCTTGCCATTAGAACAAATAGTGATAACCAAGCAATTTGCGAAGAGCGAATTAATGGAAATCCGTCAGGCTACAAGAGCCTTGTAGGTCGAAATGGCGTGTCTACATTCGTATCTAGTGAATGCCACAATAACTGATTTCAGGGTTGTTATAGCCTCATCAACGGCATGCACTTCTTATTGATGCAGGAACGTTATTGTAGGGAGTAACTTAGTGGAATGCAAGCAGAAACAAGCCTGACTGGGCGCCATTATAGGTCAAGCATGCTAGGAGAAGTGCCAGGGTTTGAGTACTGGGAAGAAGCTCAAGGAACAGCTTCGTAAGTTGGGTAGATGTCAGTGATGTAGATCATTGGCAGAATTGTCCCCACACGAACAGATGAAGAAACTGCCCTCTGCAATTATTCGTTGGGTTTGTGCATACCAGGTCAAATTTGGTCGAAAAAGCTGTGAGCAGACAACACAAGTAGTGTATTTAAATATAATTTGAACAGCAATTTTAGAAATTAACGGCCGAGCAGTGAAGTACGAGGAGCATCCCGTTCTCCTCGGGGTGAAGTTTGATTCCCTGTTGACGTTCAGGGCCCACGCAGAAGATGTGAAACAGAAGATGGCCAGGAAGAGAAACGTGATGACAGCCCTAGCAG
>JAUYWV010118527.1:0-11931 GCA_032274565.1 Nematoplana nigrocapitula
CGGTTTTCCAGTTCGGCCATCCGCTCGTCCTTCAGTCGAATAATTTCTTTCAATTGTTCAAACTGCGTCTGGAAAAACTCCTTTAATTCCATCACGCTGTCCTCGTTTAGAGTAGATTTTCTTGATTTTTTTGTCATGATTAGCTTATTTTTTTCAACCGCGCGCCAGTAGTTTTGTATTTCGTGCTGTATCCGCCCCTGTGCAAAATACATTATGCATATATTTTGTGAAGCAAAACAATATGTTACACCTAATCTATGTTGAAATTGTAGAAATTTGCTGAAATTTTGTGGACAGGAAGTTAATTATATAAAATGAACTCTTGCATTTTCTTGTATCTATTTCAATGTCTCTCATTTTATTGTTTTCTTTAGAATTTCTACCATTTTAATCGTAAAATGTAAAGTTCATATTTTACCATTATGCCACGTTACCCTATCGTTCATTTTAATCTCCTTAGGACATAATGGCCTACTGCATTAAAAGTAAGCTACAGTTACAGCGAATAACGAATTTCAGCTGTTCTTTATGCTCTTACCATCTGTCACTTATTAATGTAGTTACGGTATTGACCAACTGTAAATTCTGCCATCCATTACGCATGGTACGACTTATGTTTCAGAGAGGGAACTTATTCATCGAATAAAATATCCCTTCATCAAAATATGTCATTTTGTCCTCGATCGTTAAGGTTATACACTAATTTGTCAATATTTCACTGATTTAATCAACGCGCCTTGTCTTGGACACTTTTGTCAAGACAGAAACAGAATCAGCCACTCATATAGATCAAATAGCAAACCGAAGTTTGGAAAGGAAAGAGCACAGATCATCGTTATAGTATAGGCCAAAAAGAAATATATCTAAATGTACTGGGTGTCCCATAAATTATGAGTTTATATCGATCGTATATTTTAATAAGAGGCGTTTTAAATTTAGCAATATATTTTATATTCCGCGTGGCATTATTACTAATCACATTTTAAATTTTTAAATCTGAGTTTTCGCGGTGGCGTATTTTTTTGTTTTGGTATCATACGAAAGCTAGGAACATGCTCTATTCGACGAAAACAACAGAAACGACACAGGCACACCAATTGAGTTTACACAAATGCGCATGAAAGGCACTACTAATGGTGCACGTGCAAGGACAATATGAATATTTCCCACTATCGCATATCGAAACAAAGGAAATTATTCGATAAACGATAGAACGATAGGAATGTTTGAATCCTTCAATGACTTTTTAATGGAGAAACGATTTGTTTTCAATCATTTTGCATTACACATAAGATCTTCTTACATTTCTCTTGGAAAAGATAAAATTTACGCGCTCAGCGCTTGTTTAATATATTTACACAATTAGATATCCCCTGAATGAAAAATACATTATCTAAAATATAGAGGTCGGTAAACTCCGACCCGCTGCCTCCCTGCCATTTAATAATATTAATCCGGCTCGCGAAATTTTTTTTGTAAAATATACAGCATTGTCCAACCGACAAAACACAGTTCACGCGCCGCTTCGACAATATCCTCTAGAGCGCAGATGAATTCAGCGTGGTATCAGCTCCTTTGACTGTGTCTGTGGACGACCTCAACGACACGATCCAAATGGAGATGGTGGAGCTGCACTGTGACGACGGGTTGGTGGGAAGTTTCTGGCAGCTTCTGGCCCACTGTCTTTCCTTATAGGCCACCTCTCCGCTTCCCTGAAATTGCTAAGCACGTCCGCCGCATCATCGCGATCTTCGGGAGTACGCACTGCTGCGAAATACACTAAAAATCGTCTTCGTGCGCAGTTGTCGGATCCCCACCTGAGTGATATTCTTACTCTCTACACTTCATCCTTTCGGGCCGACATTGCCAGGCTGTGCAAGAACAGACAGCACCACTCGGCGCATTAATTATCTTAAATTTTCAATAAAATTGTTTCAAATTTGATTTTCTACTGTTGGATGTTCGTCTGGCCCTCAGCCCTCGGCCGCGTTCTTGACTTGGTCCGCGGGGTCACAAAGTTTGCCAACTCCTGATCTAAAAGATAGCATTAGTGGAATTTTTATCGGATTTTAAATTGGAGACTTTTCAATTTTATTGATTTTGCATCACTTACATTATATGCAGAGTTAATCGTAGATATATGCAAAATTCGTTAGATTTTGTAATACAAAGTAGCTATTGACTCCCCGTGCAGCCTCTTCGTGTCTGTACAAAGTCTCAGAAAATTCGGTCCAGTTGTTTTCGAGGAGTATTGAAACTAGTATACATAGCTGCATGGCAAACAAACAAAAACATGAAAAATACAACATTCTCTATTAGGCAACACTGGCTGCTGAAGAACTCTTTTCGGTAGGCTGTGTGCTTTTTGGCTGTTACGAGCGGTGCTGGTAGCATTACTGACGCACCCAACCCAAAGTACGCAAGTGAAGAGAGGCTGAAAAAAGTCGGCCTTCCCATTTTTTCCAGGCATATGCGTCTGTAGTAACGGAAGCACTGGCTAATACATTTTAGTCATACAGTTAATAACTAGTACTTTGACACAGCCATGCCAAAATCCGCATTCAGGGGCGTCGGAGTAGGGGGCAGCTGCCCCACCCCCCACTTTTTGCAAGAGGGGCGGCAAAATTGTATTAATATAAATTTATTTCTTAGTCGGACATGATTAAATGGACGCACAGACAGTTGAAATACACAAATTGAACTATTTAAAAGGCACAGAAAGACATGACGGGGCGCAGAGGATGAGTGAGAGATGAGGGGGCGCAGAAGGAGAGAAAAAGGTGAGGGAGCGTAGAGAGGACATGAGGTAGTTGAGGACGGACCGCATATAGGACACGAGACAGGGGCGGCGAAAATGGGGGTCAGGGGAGGGCACTATCGAAAGGTGAGGGCGTAATTTTACTACATAGGGGACGCGGGCGGCAATTTCATGATAATGCTTTGCCCCCCCCCATTTTAAATCCTTGTATATATGTGTACACTCTAAAATATTTGATGAATAATAATTTACGGAAATCGACTGGTTTGCCAAAGCTTTGGAATTGATGGATGAATATGACGTAAGTAGATTTCCGAATGGAATAGGTGTGACGTAAGTGGATTTCCGGATGGAATAGGTGTGACGTAAGTGGATTTCCGGATGGAATAGGTGTGACGTATGTGGATTTCCGGATGGAATAGGTGTGACGTCAAGAACAATGATATGTAAGAAGTTTCGTTGCTGTCTGTGTTTCCATCTGCTATCAGTTGGACTTCCGTGATCGCGAAGGTTTTCGTAACCTCACGAAGAACCCCTTTTCATTAGAGTTTGATGCAGATGGTTTAGACCTTAGAGTATGTCATTTAAGACTATCAAATGTTCACGTCATTTTATACCTGTGTTCATATGCGATCTCAATGAAAGTGTAAGGAGTTAAAGAACACCTCACGACATAGTAAAGTCACCGTTGCATTTTGTGAAGTTTGTTATTTTAGTCCTGTTGATCGATGGTGGTGAGTAGCATTTTGATGCATGTTTGTTTTCCATCCGTATAAGGCGGGGGTACTACACCCCAAAAGCAGATTCATTTGCGAAATTATACGATAAAGAAGCTTTCATTTCCTCCCGGTCGGCGTGGGGTTTACCAGCGAGTTTCCTATAAGTAAAACACTTGTGCTGCAATGTGTGATTGCTTGTTAAAAGTATTTTAATAATTTTGTTTATCTGTTACATTACGTGTGACCTTCAAATGCACTGTATTAAAATAATTGTGTCCTTGAAAATGGTTGTGAGTATCCAACCGAAACCGGTTTTGCATTACTTTAGTGGTCCTCTTTCTTATTCAAATTAAATTTAAACAACATTTTGATTTATTTGTCACCCAGATAAAATCGAAACTTAGAAATAAAAAAGTCCAAACGATTCGTTTGAAGCTTTAATTGTCATTGATTAATCCTGTAGTCATTTGTTTTCTAATTCCAGTTAATAATGTTTTTCCAATTTGTACGGTAGCGATTTTTTTGCCGTGTTTAATAGAGAAACCGAATCCAACTGAACATTGCCTCATTCGCTTTGCAAGCAAACATTTCAACCACATTGCGCTCAAACAGAAGCGAAAGTATACACATAGGCAGAATTCGCCTCTTTGTAACATCTACCTGTGTTTGATCATCGATGTTCAGAGAAAATCTGTGACCCCCCTCCAGCCCCGAGGCACTTCTTCTTGAATTGCACGACAGACTCAAGAGTGATATACATCTCGGGTGAAGTTACAGACCTATGTTGGCACTTTGCATGTGCTAACTTTGTTTGATCTCCTCTTCATACTTGTGCCAAATATATCATGTATATTTCTTTCGCCTGCCAAATGCTCCATTTGAAGATAGAGCAGTGCGTCTTTAATCGAAAGCGCCGCAATCAAAGCGAGAATTATTGGAATAAAAATGGGAAGGTTCAACTATTGTGACAAGCAGGGATCACTGTGACGATCCATAAGGTAGAGAGAGGTTTGGACCAAACTTCCACTTCTTCTTCTGCAAGTCGAGAGGTCATACCGGCAGCATCGTGACACTCCAACAGAATGTGTTTCACATTGGATCGCACCCCAGAGGTTGGGCACTTAGTGTTCATCTCCTCCTTGCCTCGGAGCAAATTCAACTAGTCCCTGCTCCCCCTCCATTTTCCTACTCGCAGTTGGTGATAGGTGCTGCGTCCTTCAAAGAAAAGACAGCTGATCGTGCCCAAACCGTTTCCAGCTCTTATCCTCGACTCTTTTCATCCACTTCTCCCGACCCCTCTGCTTAATGATGTTGAACTTTGTCCATAGGTCCCAGGCGTCCCGGGGGAGTGCACACAGACCAATAAGTCTATTGGTGTTCTTCTGTCTTCTTTCCAATTCCAAAAACGGTCATTTCAGTAGAACGTGTTCGGTGTCTTCCTCTTTTTCTCCATCGCCATAGACCATCTTGCTCCCATCTGATTCTTTTTCTGTAGGCTTTGAGTTCAAGAGAGTGCCCCATTCTAAATCTTCTAAAACTCAAAGATTCTTTCCTTTTCCTTGTTTACTCCTTTCTCTTCGTATATCTTCTTGATCCTCTCGAGTTCATACTACAACTTTTCCTCTATGCTCTTAATTCTTGTCTTTGCTATGTCGTAGGACCAGCCGATGCTCTCTTGGCCCTGCTTCTTCTGCCAACATGTCAGCTGTTTCATTCCTTTCTACTCAACAATGGCTTGGTGATTATTAGCTTCTTCAGTGCTTTCTGTAGAAGGACGCTCGTTTTGTTACTTCTTCCGTGTGTGATGCTCTCTAGATAGACTTTCTGTCGGTTACTATGCGCAACTTCCTGCAGTCTGCTCTTCTTTCTTCTAACAAGTCGATCGCCTCTCTAATAGCAACCATGTCAGTCGTGCTAAAGGCAATCTCTGACCTGCTTTTGGTCCAGTGCCAATCTCCTGGCAGCTAGGGAATCAGTTTTTCATCGCCTTTTTTAGCAATTTAGTCAATGGGGGGACCTATACCCTTTTTGGCTGAAATACAACTTGGTTTTAACAGTGTAGATGACACATCTTGTCCACTGCGGTAGGTTACATTTGGTCACATAGTTCACATGGTAGACAAAGCACTGAGATTGGCGGAATGCGTGGAGGGAGATTGTTTGATGGATGTACATTGAAGAACATGAAAGCAAAAGATACCATAGGCTTCACGATTGTTCTGGAAAATATCAAGAATTAGATGTGGGTCCGCAAAGGCAAGATGATGAACAGGGTCAACAAATCTGGCAAATTCTTCACAAGATTTCCCAGGACAACCGAGTGATGTGTTTACAATGGCTGCCAGCTAACTGCAATATTGCGAACCAGGAGAAATCGAATGAATTAGCCAAGAAAGGGGGACGTCACGACCAGTCCTCTGCCTCCATCACCCGGAGAACAGCCAAGATGGTATCAGGAAAGGAAGCCATGTGCGCCCAAGTCCGCCATCCCAAAAGAAGCGTCTGACCACCTGGACAGAAGAATGGACTCCATCCAATCACTGCCTAATCTCCCAGGCATGTCGGAAGAGGTTCTTTTCTCTCTCACTTTCTAGCCTAGCAAGATGCAAATGCGACCCTGGAGGAAGCAACGCGATGATAAATTGAAGAGCAAGAACAAGAATAACAATCAATAATGAAGAGATAGTTAAGGAAAGCAATCGTGGAAGACATGAGCGAATCAGTGAGAAGATGTGAAAACAGGGAATCATTGCTAATGATGATGCTGAATATGTAGGGTGGAATGGGAAAGCCTCCTCACTAACTTAGGAGCCTCTTCCAGACACTCCGTGCTCCTTCAACCATTGCAGGTCATTTCATCTTCAGTTGAAAGATCCTCGAAATTTAGTATACGGAACTCCTCAACAATTTGAGGAAATATTTTAGAACAGCGTGTATGTCCAATAAACCTTCCTATGCATCAGTTCCTTACTAGCAAAATGGAGAATGGTCGAGATTGCGTTTACAGCCAGTGAGGGACATTATCTCATGATAGTCATGATGCAGAATTTCGCCCGTAAACGCTGGAGATTGCTTTTAGTTGTTCCTAAGTGACATCGTTTATTTGGTGTTTACGCTGCAAGCTGTTACTTCTGTTAAAGTTTCCAATTTTATTTTTACATCATGCTTCACCTCTCATAGTAATCTAGCATGTAACAATGTCGAAATATTTACAACACATGAAGCACAACTGATAACCTACACCACACAATCCTCCATCCAGGAGCTCCTCTCTCTCTCTCTCTCTCTCTCTGGGCAATGCGCTGCCAATTGAACTGGTCATTGAAGCGTTAGAATTGGCTCCTGAGGTCTCCTCTGTCCAAAGCTCTACGAAGCACTCACTCTCCACTAGCAAAGAAAACACAGGAGGAAACCTTTCCAGTGAACACCGTCGTCGTGTCCCAGAGGGGAGCGAGGGAGGGAGGGAAAATGCAGGAGACAGAACGAACGCAAGGAGAAACACCTTGAAATTGTCTGGCAAAGCGCGCGACAAGGGAAACTGAACGACGAAGACGGGGAGGAAACTGAAACTCCACTTATTTTAGGGTTCGCGCGGTTTAGTTCCCATCAGCGTTTTTTTGTCGGGGGGGGGGGGGGTCTGAATGTTTTTGTTCGGTTGGCATGGGTTGCCATATTTTTGCTTGGAATAGTAAAAAGAAGTACGCCGGAGTTGGGTGGTTATACAATATATTATACTGTAGGCGTTGTTGTTGTTGTTGTTGTCGCTGAGTGGTGTCATGCCCATGCTATCCGCCTCTCTGTCATGAGTGGAACTTTAGCCGAGGGGAGTGTGTATTGAATTTACCCCAGAAATCAATTCCTACTCAACTGCATAAACACACACACACAAATACAACACAGCACCAATTCGATTAGTTTGCTCCACAGTCTTCACTCTGCTTATACCAGTCATAGCGCTGAATTCGAGAAGGCAATAGTCAACTTGATGACAAAGTCGCCGCTCATTAGATTTTCTGTATGAACGCTGTAATCCGTTCTGCTTTTCTCGGTGTATTTGTCGGAACCGCATATTTGTATTACGAGAAATTATCCTGAAACAACTAAATCCAGGTACTCAGGAAAATGTTGTATTTGCAGGCCAGAAACTACCATTGAGACAGACGTGGCAGGCTTTAAATGAGATAGAGAGAATAAAAGAGCGAAAGGTTACAGAGAGGTAAAACGGAAATCCAGAAATGCGGGGTCATATGCTTGGCGGACAGACGGGGTAGGTTTGGTGGACTGAATGGTGTAGGTTTGTTGAACTGAGTGGAGAGTATGTTTGGTGGACTGAGGGGACGTACAGTAGGTTTGGTGAACGGAGGGGCGCGAGTTTGGTGGACTGAATGATGTAGGTTTGGTGAACGAAGGGGCGTGAGTTTGGTGGACTGAGGGGGGCGTAGGTTTGTTGGACTGAATGAAGCGTAAGTTGTGGTGAGATGAAGATGTGTAGGTTTGGTGAACTGAGGAGACGTATGTTTGGTTGACTGAATGGTGTAGGTTTGGTGAACTGAGGGGACGTAGGTTTGGCGAAAGGAGTAAGTTTGATGGACAAATGAGGCGTAAGTTTAATGGACAAATGGAGGCGTGGGTTTGGTGACCTGAGGGGAGCGTAGGCTTGTTTAACTGAGTGGAGCGTAAGTTTGATGGACAGATGGGGCGTTGGTCTGGTGAACTGAGTGGAACGTAAATTTGGTGGACAGATGGGGGCGTAGGTCTAGTGACCTGAAGGGAAGGTTTGTTTAACTGAATGGAGCCGTAAGTTTGGTGCACAGATAGGGGCGTACGTCTGGTGAACTGAGTGGACTTAGGTTTGGTTAATGAAGGGGCGTAAATTTGGGATTTTTACCTCGTCTGTTCTCAGGTGAATGGAAGAGCGTGAGTTTGGTGGACTGAATGACGTAGGTTTGGTGAACTAAGGGGCGTGAGTTTGGTGGACTGAGTAGTACAGTAGGTTTGGTGCATGGAGGAGCTTGAGTTTGGTGGACTGAGGGGGGCGTAGGTTTGTTGGACTGAATGGAGCGTAAGTTGTGGTGAACTGAATAGGTGTTGGTTTGGTGAACTGAGGAGACGTATGTTTGGTGGACTGAATGGTGTAGATTTGGTGAACTGAGGTGACGTAGGTATGGCAAAAGGAGTAAGTTTGATGGACAAATGGGGCGTAAGTTTGATGGACAAATGGAGGCGTAAGTTTGATGGACAAATGGAGGCGTAGGTTTGGTGACCTGAGGGGATCGTAGGCTTGTTTAACTGAGTGGAGCGTAAGTTTGATGGATAGATGGGGGCGTAGGTCTGGTGAACTGAGTGGAACTTAAGTTTGGTGGACAGATCGGGGAGTAGGTTTGTTGAACTGATTGGAGCGTAAGTTTGGTGGACAGATGGGGGCGTAGTTCAAGTGACCTGAAGGGAGCGTAGGTTTATTTAACTGAGTGGAGCGTAAGTTTGGTGGACAGATGGGGGAGTAGGTTTGTTGAACTGATTGAAGCGTCAGTTTGGTGGACAGATGGGGGCGTAGGTTTGGTGAACTGAGGGAAGCGTAAGTTTGGTCGACAGATGGGGGCGTAGGTTTGCATGACCTGAGGGGACGTATGTTTGTTTAACTGAGTGGAGCGTAAGTTTGATGGACTGATGGAGCGTAGGTCTAGTGACCTGAAGTGAAGGTTTGTTTAACTGAATGGAGCCGTAAGTTTGGTGCACAGATGGGGGCGTACGTTTGGTGAACTGAGTGGACTTAGGTTTGGTTATCGGAGGTGCGTAAGTTTGGGATTTTTACCTCGTCTGTTCTCAGGACTAGGTTACGGGTTTGATTTAAAATACAAAATTCTATTTTCACATGCGTCCTAGCATCTCTACAAAAGGGTCTGTCTGTCTGAAACCGATCTGTCCAAAGTCGATTTGAATCAGGAATCAATAATATTGAACGAGGAAAGAGAGCAGCGATCGATTAGTTGTAAGACTTGCTCAATGAATCGAAGGGCAAGTTCAGATATGTGGCAGTTCATTTTATAGTCATTTTGGAGAAGAGTACCATATTTACTTGACGGCCAAATATCTCAACTCGTAATGAACAATTGAAGCAGCGTCGCATTATTAGATTTACCGGTTCGTGTTTTATTAGTTTGATTGTCTAGAAACGCTTTTGTCTCTAACACGGCAGATTTAGAAATATTCTCTATGTGTATTTAGGAGAGCAGTGGAATGCCAGAAAAGTCTGGTTGCGGGCATTTAGAGCAAAACAATCTAGCATCAAAGGGACTAAAAACCGTTGAAAACCACAATAAGATAAATTTAGAAACATATTGATAAAACAACGACATATTATGGTATGTTTACAAAGGGGCGTCCGCGTAAGCCTCTGTTTTAAAAATTGTGAGACCCACCCTCTCCCCCTGCTCCATAACTCCTGCGTGTTTATCTGTAGGTACGTAACTCAGTTTTTTTTATCAGTTTTTTCTATTAATTGTTGTAATTCGTCCCAATCTTCCTCCAATCGACGATTAAAAGATTTCATGTTGTCCACAATTAGCCTTTCTGGCCATACAGTATACCGGTATTATCTTGGTCCTGAGAACTGCATCCTTGCAGTTTGCAGAATCTTTACTCTTCCTAAAGAAAACAATATTCGTTGGGGTACAAAAACTGCAATGGACTTTCCAGTGGGGATTGAAGGGTTGTCGGACGTTCCAGTGTTTCTATCATGTGCAATTTTAGGATATTTAGAGAGACAGAACTTGGAGTAAAGAGATTGATCAAAATTTTAGAAAAAGCAGGAGATACAGCTGGGATACTGTACAGTAAAATCCTCTCTTTTCTTTCATTACTCTCTCTCTATCTATCTTTTTCTCTCTTTCGCCTTCCTTCTGTCTTTCTTTCTCCTTTACTACTTTACCATTTGTCACTCTTTTCCAATCGCTTTCTTTCTTTTTCCTATCTTTCTCTCTTCTATTTTCTTTCTTCTTGCTTCGCTATTTATCTCTTTATGTGTCTTCTTCTTTTTGTTCCTTTTCCATCTCTCTCTCTCTCTTGCTTTCTCTCTTTTATATCTTTCTTTCTTTCTTTCTTAGTACCCCTTTTCCCTTCGCTTTCTTGCTCTCTCTCTATCTCTTTTCTCATGCGCTTTTTCTCTATTTGTTTTTCCTTTGTCCCTCACTCTTTCTTTCTCTCAACTTGTCTATTCTTTGTCTCTCTTTCCTTTTCACTCTTTTTTTCTCTTTCACTCTTTACTTTCTTTCTTAGTCCATTCTTTTCCATATACTCTGTCGCTCTGTGCGCTCGCTTTAGTGACCGTATGCTGACCCGAATCAGTGGGAAAGTATTGTAAGTACTGGAAGCAGGCGAAATGAACAATTACTCTGAGGCTGCCAAATTCCACACACATAAGGACGCTCCGCTCAACGAAAGTTCGTAAGGCTACTGCAGTATGTGACTTGTGGCTTGGCGATTCTCTCTGAGGAGGAGGTGCAGTCAATGAAGGGGAGAGAGCGAGAAGCAAAGAGGGGCAAGTGGTGGACACCATCACAGCCGAGCTTCCCCTCTCGAGTTCACTTGTCGACCGGCGGGTCAGTCAATCTGTTTCTCCGAGTGCCTGGTCTCTCTCTCCCCCCATAGTGTGTCTCCACCACTCCTTTTCCCAACGGAAGGGGGAAAGTTTGGAAAGATAGTGCCCCAAGTCTGCGACTTAATAATTAATTCCGCCTTCCTGTGGTAGTCTCGGCTCCGAGAGAGAGAGTTGTGCAAACAAGTCGGGAGTGGCACTGCATGCAGGGAGCGGAGGGTGCTAGATCTAGGAAATTTGCCTCCTTCTCCCCACTTTCTTCACCACCTTCTTCCGCCCCCCGTTCGCCTCACTCTTTTCGCACTTGAGAAATTTGTCTGTCTGGCTGTCTCTCTTTGTATTATTGCACACACGGGAGGCACTGTCTCCTCCAGTAGTTGGGAGAGCCAGTGTGTGAGGGAGGAAAGTGGCCTATCTTGCTCGGGACACACATGCTGTGCCTTGACATAGCACTCAGCACCCTACACAATACGCTACACCACAACTGTGAAGGCAGTTGGCGTATATAATATCTACGGAAGCACACCCCAACACCAACGCCACACAACTGCTGTTCTCCTTATCGTCGACGTCGTTGCCACTTCCTGTCCCTTCCCTACTCCCAGTACACACCCATGCTAAAATATTTTCGTCAAAACTACGCGGGTGTGATGTGTGCTTAAATGTGTGCAGGGAAATGCTGGCAGGATATATGGCCCGCAACATACGTAGATTACTACATAGACTGACACTTTTAATCTGCAGTGCCGTAGCCTCCACTGTACGTGCCTCCTCCTTTGTTTTAATACCAATTTTTGCGCCCCTCTTAAAATTAAAGTTCCGCTCTCAGTTGTGGTTCCAGGATTTCAAGAAAGGGGGGG
>JAUYWV010118549.1:0-11931 GCA_032274565.1 Nematoplana nigrocapitula
AGAGGAATCCGTGTCGGTGGACTCGTATCTGAGGGAGTCCCGGCTCCCCTGACGAGACCTGCTGTACAACAACAACATCACAGGGGAGACAAAAGATATCAACAAATGGTGAATGAAAAAGGTAAAAACGCGATACTGACAATATAGGAAGAGGATAAAGATGGTCGGAATATGCGCAAACACAGTGCTGAGGAAGAACGCTTAGAACAGACCACGGCCCACAAGGGACAAACAGACAAGCAGGGTGAATTGGAGGCATGGACTGACACAAGAACTAGCACCATTTTTATATGTATAACAAAAGAACAATTCAAACAAAAGAAGTGGCTGTCCCAAATTACACAGCCATTTTGAAAATAATAACGCTGATAAACCCAAATAAGTCGGGCTAAGATATTCTATTTACATTTTGTGAAAAATACGTAAACAATAAGTCAAGGAATAGTCAGAGTTCTTCTTTGGGATTTTAAAACTGTAGACCTTGACCTGCGATATGCCTTCCTCTACAAATGGGTAGTTTCTGCATGGCATTGAAAAATCAATAAAATCAAAGTGCTCTAACAAGGGACTAAATGATTCAAATAATTTTAAACCGTATATTTATTATTTGTTTTGGAGGGAGTACTCTTCAAAGACGTCGTCTGCCGGGTCTACTGTAATAACTAGAATCTCTGATGTTATAATGTAATTCGGTTTGCGTTGGCTATTGTCTGAACTGAACAATCTCCAGTAACCAGAATGTAACTTGAGGCACTTTCCCCCCTTAATTTCTTAACTAGACTATTATAGGCTAAATACGAGAGTCGTTAGCGCATGATGCATCTGTTTCTGTCGGTCACAGGAAAAGTGCTCTGCTATTTTGGAATCAATAAACATTGATTTTATTAGACTACCAGTTTTTTATATAATTGCGCTCTACCACGCCTACTGTAATTCGGCTTTCATAGCCCGCTCGTCCCTATGGGTACATGGTCAGGTTGCCATGATTGTCTGCCTTTTGACAGTTGAAGATAGTACAAGCATTGGACCAAATGCAAAATAACGCAGAAAATGGTATGAATTTGAAAATAATAACACATAACGCAAGAAATTCCTAAAATAACGCAGGCTACACCAGCACTGCACATACAAAAAACAAACATAAAACCAAATGACTAAAAAGAACTAAACTTCTGTTGAGGCACGCATTACTTCCAGACACAGAACAATTATGCCCCTTCTACATACAACATAATCACCATGTGTCTTCTACAAATTTATTACCTTGTAGAGGTAGTCATAAATCTGGACATACGGCACACGCGTTGTGACCGCCCCGCCCCCCCCCCAAAAAAAAAAGAAGAAGAAGGAAGAAACATCTATAAAGCAGCAACAACTGTTCCAGTTTTCTATACACAGTTAGCAGACTGACCCCCTATATTTCACCAAGATTTTATGGAAGTACAAACAAACTGTTTTATCCCATTAGTTTACACTATATATGAGAATAATTACATACATTCAGCAATACTAATTTTTGTGAATGCTCTTCGAAATAATAACCACCAATGCAATAAGTACATCAATTCAGGCTATGACGTTGGATCGTCATATGGAGGCTAACAAAATGGGCAATTTCAGACCTTCCGTACTACTGTACTGAGTTCTTTAAATTACAGGTAAGGATACGTTAGTGCGATATTTGCTTCCTATCCTCATGCACACCGGATAACTGTACAGGTCAAGGAGCATACTAATTCATTTGTTCAGCAAGGCTTCGCATTTCACACGCAGGGTTTCTCTTGGCAACAAACTTCTAGACTGCCAATTTACAAATACTTCCTCTGGTGAGCTTCTTTTTTCCCGTTTTGCCCGTTACAAGCCTTCGCGCCTTCGGTGCAACGGGCACTACATCCAGTCTTCTTGCCTTTTATCTCCATCGCATTGGTCAGTCCGATTCCCTCTCTTGCCCTTCCTGCGGAGGCCAGCAGAATCACTCTCATCTCCTCTCCTGTCCCTCATCTTAAGCCCTCCGCCTTGCCATTTTGCGTGAGACGGTGAACCTCCTTGACCTTTGGAGATGCTCGTGGGGAGTTGCCGGGCCTCGGAGGCCCTGTACTGCCCTCCCCCAATCCTCCGGAAGGGGTCGAGTATTAAACAACGACAAAGACGAGTGAAATCGATATGCTCTAAAAAGCATCAAATTGCTGACGAAGTGAATACGATAGAGAAAGCTCTATAGTTGAGCTAAACAAAACAGCCTAAAAATACAATAATCGCTATACACATTTTGATAGCATACATGAGGTTTTGTTGATAACTAGGTAATAAACGAATTGCGAAGCAAACGAATTTTAAGAAAAGGATAATTTATTCGGCATAAATTCAATCATTTGGAATTTCTCATATTACCGAGTGTCGCACGAATGCAAGCCCTCCCCCCCCCAAAAAAGGGTCCCTAATGCGTAAATTGAATTTACCGCAAGGTGCCGCTGTTCGGGTGCAAACTGGGAGACTGACTTCCCTCGAGTGTCGAGTAGCCGCTTTTCCCCGAACGTCCCAATGAGCCACCATTGGATCGCAAATTGATCGATATTCCCCGAACCGAGCCGTTCTAAAGCGATAAAGCAGTTCAGAAATGAAACAAAACAATCAAGAGAATATTTATACCAACAATTGATTTCGGCAAAGAACAAGGGTGGTCAATGGTCATTGCATGCTACAAACAAATCAATAAATTGTGACGGTTTCACATGTTGATCCCAGTCACCAACTAACCCGGCGGTCAGTAGAGTTGGAATCATTTTGAAAGACAATCATGCTATTTTATGATACTTTTTGTCCTGACACACCGAGCAACAATCTCATCCAAAATCTATATGCGTATAATTGGTACTATTTGTTTTATATAAAAGCTAGGAACATGCTCTATTCAACTAAAACTCAAGAAACGACATTGCATGTAGTTATCTGGCTAAGAATACACTTTATAGAGTGAAAAAAGGACAAAGGCACACCAGTTGTCTTTCTATCGAAATACGCATAAAACGAAACTACAAATTGCGCAAGCAATTTATATATAAAGAAAGAAGAGATATATTGTCTAAATGAGAGTTACTGTCTTTTTATATTCATCAAAAAAGTTTATTGAGAAACGATGTAATTGATCTTGCGTTCAGTATATTCATACAATTTTATATCCACTGAAAGGGGAAAACATTACCTAAATATAGCAGTTCCGGAATTTTTTAATCGGTCATTAATTTCAAATGGGAGGCTCTTCAATTTAAATACCTTTCCCAGAACTTTACATACATTACGCGCGGAATTAATCGTAAATTTTGGAATCAAAAGTAACCATTTACTCCCCTCGTGTATGTGTACATAGGCGTCTGCGGGTTTATGTACAAATTCTCTACAGTTGGAAGCATATACTGTCGTTCACAGTGCACAGACAAAACTGAAACTGACAACACTCAGTTTGCCGGATTTTAGCGTCGTAATCAATAAATACACGCGACGTCGCAGGAGCATGAACACCAAGGCATTGCGATAAGAAACTCCTTTTATTTCTATATAGTCTCTGAATAAAAGTGAAAACATTGATTCACTTCACACCTGCCGGAATCAGGCCACATAATGAATACCAGTTTTACTTCGTGTGTGCGGAACCATGAGTTAAATAAAAACAACAAATTCTTTAATGTTGACTTAATGCATAACGAATTCATCAGTGTCGTAGATACAAAGAGTAGACACTCGTGCCAAAACATGTACTTTCGGTTTGGAAGTATTTAGTAGGCAAAACTTGCAGAAGGGCTAATATTTATTTTCGGTTATATTTTTGCAAAATGGCAACTAGCTGCTATAAATTGTACAGACAGACAAAATGAAACGAGAATGTGTTCTATCATTGTATTGGAAAATTGATTACTAACCTGCTGCATGCCTACCAAAGAGCTTCAATGTCTAAAAAATTCTACTGCTATTTTTAAAACATAAAATCGTCGCATCTGATTGGTCGAAAGGGAAATCAATCAAATTACACGGAAATCCGTAATCTTTAAATGAACATGTCTACTCTAGTATACATATTCCAATCTCTTTGCATAGAGAGAAGCTATACTGCTGAAATGTACATTCAAGTCATTGAATGAAATCAAATACTCAGTGTTGTGACCGTAAATCTGGCAGCGTTCGTTCGTGCCAGGAAAAATACAACTAGTGTTTATATAAAAACCATATGAAAAATAAGCTTAGCAAACGTCCATTGTAACAGAAGTGTGGTCAATGAATGAAGGTGACTAATCTGTCGAACATGGATTTCCACCTCTGCCCAACTTTGGTCGTTCTGAACACAGAATAAAATCGTAGGTGGTACATAATTCTACAATCGTTGCCTACCCGGTAATTTTACAAGAATATCAAATGCTGTCTGGTTTAGTCTAAATATAATGGAAATCAAGGAGAGCATAACAAGAGACTGAATTCAGCTAAACAACAACAAATCAAACACACCCTGCTCTGCTAACGATGCGTCAACTTCCCTGCCTCGGGAGAGAGGAAGCTGTGTGTATGGGGAAGGTGTGTGTGGTTAATTTGGACAAGGACAAATAGGGACCTAATCAACGACCTGTGCTCATCAAAGCGAGACAATGAGTGAACAGATTTGGCGAACATCCGTACAGCGGAACAGCTTGCACAAAGCACCGCGCACTAGTTAGAGAGGAGGCGGAGTTGTGAAGTCTAAAAGCCTTCAATCTTTGCCGGACAATACTGAATGCCCGATCAAGTTCCGTTACCAAAAAGGGTATGGCTATTCCGAATGAGGTACTGTGTGGTGACAACATTTAAGAGCTCAATTATAATCAAAGGGTAGAGAAGTGAGCGCGTCGTTATTCATACTATAAAGGGTAAACTTTGACCAAGCTGAATGCTGATCGTGAAGACTAGACTGAAGACTTATACTTTTTAGATGCGTTCACGCATCTTTTTATCTTTTTCTGACTGATAATACAAAAATCTTGAAAATTGATGCGGAAATATTTATATTTTGAACAACTAGTACATTTTACTATATTCATATAATGTTACACTACACCTAGTAGTATAGCATGTAGCAATGCAGAAAAATTGAAACTTGGCATGAAAATAATTATATCAAGGATCTGCACAGATAGGATATTTTGTCGGAGTAGGGAAAGAAGGAGAGGGCGAGAACGTATCCCTGGACTTATAGGTGCTTGTTCTTTAACGATTGCCGCAGAACTCAGCAGTCACGACAATCACACATGCTCCAGCATCTGGATATGCCTCGCGCGCCTAACCACTTCCCGCATTGTCGATCTCCAGTGGGTTCCATTACACTGCGGTCTCTAGGGCAACGAGGAGGCCGATACAGTGGCCCGCTCTGGTGCCGCACTCCACCAGACGAGCCGGATTGACATGAGGTCAGTCCGGTCTGCCACAGCTCGACTCGCTCTCGAACGCGATCGCCTGGTCTACGAGGAAGACCCGGACTGCGCCATCCACCGTGCCTGCACTGCTAATGGTCTCATCAGATTACCTCCTCCAAGCCTATCTTCACCGAATTGGAAAAGCGGACTGTCCCGATTATCCCAACTGCAGGCGTGGCCCCCGACCGGGAATGATAACAACGGCAACAACCGAGAAACCAGTGTGGTTGTATGGTTTAGGGCATGTACCTGTCAAGAAAAACTTTTCTCGAGTTAAAACCTAGTCGCTTTTCGTGACTAGTACAGTTGAGCACTTTTCACTCATATTTATCCGCTCTTCGTTGGAAAGTTAGTACGGTACTGATGGTTCTGCTAACAAGCCCCGAGTTGATTCTGTCCATCTTCTACATACTTCCCCCTACGGTGGTGGCAGGCATTAGTTACAATCGCTGAGATTCCCAGTGAAGGGGGCCGTAACAACCACAACCAGCTATGAAGCATTCACGCGGCCGTAGAAGGTAGAATACGGAGGAATGCAGTCATTAAAGGATAACCACAGGCAGACTTAACCTCCGATATCTTTCTCCACCGTGCAGAGGTGGACGGCTGGGTTTTCCAGAACTTTTTCGAAGCGGACTCCCGGTAAACCTCAATTGGAAGGACAAAACCATTAACAGCGGACAATGATCCTCTTACACACTCGTAAGGTGCCTTAAGTACCCTGAAGTCAGATTTCTTGATTCGCTATATAGGTACTGTATAGTGAAAACCAAAAAACTACTAATTACCAGTATGAGGAAATACCGCGTATACTGATTCACGTAGAGTAAGGCGATTAACTTAAGCAGCTCACATTAATTCATACACTTTAAAATTTATGCCATACTATTTGCCGTCTGTCTCACCCTCATAAGTATATCGCAATGTACTGGTGAAATCAGTATCTTATCTGCTGCCAAAGGCGTGACTGTACTGCATAGACCATCGTCTATATTAATCTGCGTACAAACAATTAGTCCTAAAGCTAGCTCCATTTTACATTAAGATGTAAAGGTAACACGCGATATGAATTGGTATAGAGGACAAGAACCTCAGGAGAACAGACGATAAAAATATATAAAGTGCACCAAGCGTGAATAAATATAGGATGTTTGTTCAACCGAATTAACCAATTTTTTTCACTCTTTCACTCCAAATGTTTCAGCAGCGTGAAAACTTGGGCGACAAACCAGTCCGCGTGCAACATATGCACGTACGTACACTCCCGTGGCATCTTTGTGCCAAGTTCAGCAGGGGGCAGGTGGTATGTAGTCTTTCGGGGGAGGGGGGGAAGACTTCAGATCAAAGCGCAGAGTACTGATGGCTCTTCAGAGTATGTACTACTCTATATGGGTGTATATACGCACACACGCCAGTTAATTGGTTGTATTATATCGCAAAAACACGAGACTTCATAGTGATAACACCAGATAGGCGATATGAGATTAGCCACAGATGGTATACAACTCTGCAGAATCAGGTCTACGCTAGACATATCTCCCATAAATGTTAATGATTAGAGTGACCTATACAACAGCTGTAAACTTCAACCTGTGCTTTAACTATAGACAGTATAGTTATTTGATCCAAATACTTATTCACGTTGTACGTATATGTATTTAGGTCAACGAACTAACAAAAAATCAACTGTAAGGTGGAATTTTGACGAATAGCAAAACTTTTTATATTGCATATTTTATTTGGTATTTGTGGCGACGAAAGCAATGCAAGCATATTAGTTTAAATCGGAATGGTTTCTCTACAATTAAAATTTTCAAACAAGCGTAAATTTTAATTGCCATACATGTCACGTTTTCTAAGGATGCTTCTTCTTTATTTAGTAAAATAAGGCAGCGCTGCAATATCTGTCAATATGATTGAGCATAGTATAGACTATAGAACATGCACAGATTTGAGTGAATAACAAACTATGGGAATTATCACAGATTTTGTGGATATACGCTCGTTAAACCCTAAAGACAAATAAACGACTTTCAGTTCTTCCAATGAAGGAAACATATGAATCATGCAAACCGGCACAATTTTAATTTTGTCTTCGGAATGATTCTGATGACAAGACATACTGTAGAGAAAGACCGCAAACCGGGATCCCTTCGAGTGTGATGTAAAACCACATGAGCATTACTCGGCAGCATCTGCTGGTAGCAAATGTCTCTGATCACTGATAACCTACAGCTATAACAGTATATGTGATGAGCATGCTTAAAGGAGTGTTCCCTCTGTGCCCAGCAGCTGTTCATTAACTGAGAAGCCTCGTTCTACATGACCATGACTCAAGGTGCAGACGATTGCAATGAACTTTTGTAGCTCCGTTCTGTTGGTTTCTGGACCTCATTGCTGGCTCATTGAAACAAGAACAGATCAACTCTGTTGTCTTTCTGGAGAAATCTTGAAGGGTAGATTGCATGCATGGTCTACCAATCAGCATATGATATTATGTTGAAATTTTATCTGCATCTTCACCAGTATAAACCACTTTGCTTCCACTACAGGTTTTCAAGCATTAGGTACCTA
Source organism: Nematoplana nigrocapitula (assembly GCA_032274565.1). Lineage (NCBI taxonomy): Eukaryota > Metazoa > Platyhelminthes > Proseriata > Nematoplanidae > Nematoplana > Nematoplana nigrocapitula. Next base: position 8,010 of record JAUYWV010118549.1, read on the forward strand.
ATAGATCTGGCAATTTCTCCTTGTCAATAGCCATAAAGTGGGGTCAAGTGATACACATCCACGCACAAAAAATGCTTCAATGGTCCCTTTTGAAAGTTTCGTTGCCACATTAATCAAAGATTGTTTGCAATCAATGTCAAATTGTGACATTATTTTTGCTGATCCACCTGCTTTGCATGCAGCTTCCCTTGATAGCAACTTTTCTATGGCATACCCAAGGTTAAGGGACTTTGCAGGAAGTAAGTCATCAGAGTTTGGAAAAAGATCGATAGAAAATATTTTCTGCTTAATTCATGAGTAAGTTGAGAGAACTGATGGTTCAACAAAGCGAGAATACTGTACAATCCATTTTATAGGTTTGTTAAACATGTTCAATAACACCAAAAAATGTTTTAATTAAACAAAAAATATTATTTTCGAAGATTACAGCAGGGTTTCTATAATCAATGGTTCTAAAAATTGTTTTTTTCCAAATCTGAACGAGTCGTGGAATTAATAAATCTAAATCCTTAGACTCTTTGCAATATCCAGATTTTGTTCATCGTCGTTCGTGAAGCAGCTATTCATATTAAGTGACCTCAATAGCTAGACGTTCAAATATAGAGCTGAACTTCACCCCCAGTAGACATCCTGTTATAGAGACTGTTTACTGGTTGTGCATTACTATGGTTTCTATAGACTTTGTTTGAATTTGTGCATGACAGATTAGTATTTCTCACTGAAAATACCTATAAGAAGCAGGTTAAATTAAAAATACACTTCTTTACGACATTTGCCAAGTTACATCACGAATGCATAACTTTGTATATTAGAATATTCGCATACACTTCCAAAGGACGACAAACATGATGAATCTATAGGTATAAAGTGTCCGTCAGACGAAAATTCACCGTATACACTTCGACTTGTACACGAGAATTGCCCATATAGTTCATCTTAGTCCACAGCGGCACGTTTCTGCCAAATCTTCAACTCGTCGTCGCCCTCCTATACTCCTTACGAGGAAATCACAGGAGGTCCCCAGTATGTGAGAAACTGGCTTATCATCTATGCGAACGAAAGTATAAACATAAACACACGTCCAACTCTGTCAGTCAAGGTAAGACCACTCTCACCATCCTTCTTTCTCCCTAAACCTTCACAGAGAGAGAAAAAGAGGAGGGAATAGAAACATGCAAACAACTTTTATGAAACATTTAAATCATAATTCCATATACGAACTCCCGTCTTGTGATCACAGCCTTGTGTTAATCAATTTCTGTAAACAAAATGTACAAACGATGATCTGCAAAGTTAACATAACTGCAAAGATTTATAAACAAAAAAATTTCCTGGGTATATTGTGGTTCATTATAGTTTTAAAAATCATCTTGGTCAGTGTTGATGGAAATATGCTCACTATATGTCAAGTTTACACACGTTCTTTGGATCCTCAGACTCACAACAACCAACAACTTCAACATTAAACTGAGCATAACTAGTAAAGTGCACAGAGATTGTTCTAAGAATTTCAAATAGATTAAACACATAGCGCCGACAGTCTGGCAAAATGCCGCCAAACAACATTGTCTATATATAGATCATTTAATGCGACTCGTTTCGCTTAACGCATTTTAAAATGGCGTAGGAAAAATCAAACGAACGATTAGTTAGTGTAAAACGAAAATTATTTAAAAAGAAAGAAAGTAAGAAGCGCCATTGTTCGCCAACGACGTATTGAAGCAGTCCCTGGTTTAAATATCCTCATGAATCGATAGGTCAAAGGATTATACCCCACTTACCGGAGTAAGTGTGTTTCCGGTAAGTGGGTTTTCCGCTAAGTGTGTTTCCGGTAAGTAGGTTTTCCGCTAAGTGTGTTTCCGATAAGTGGGTTGCCACCGGTCGAAGTTGTCACGGCCGCAGTGCGCGAAATGCCAGTCGCACGTGGGGGGATGTTCGTGAATTACTCCAGGGTCCTTCGGTTTTTAAACAACTTTCATTCTTATTGCATGATCCATAGAATCAATGAGGCTGGCGAAAAACACCTTTTGAGTTTTAACATCAAGAAAACCCAATCCATGACAGTAAGTAAACACCCAAGAAACACCGAACTTCGCGTAAATAAAATGGACTGAAAATTAGTAAGGTGAACAGCTTTAAATACCTAGGCTCAGTGAAGAATGCGTATGGAAATTGCTGTACGTATAGCCATGGCGAAAAGAAAAATGATGGAACTCATTCATGTCTGGAAAGCGCATCCTTCGTATTACTCTAAAAATCAAACTGCATGATGAAATCCTTGATCTGACCAGTTCTCTCATATACAGAAGCGAAGATTGGACTTTCAAGCAAAGAAGTAACGACAGCATCTTCAAATAAGTGAAAATAAAGATATACATCCAAAAACGTAAGCTTGGCTATTTCAGACATACTGTATGTGCCGTAGTAAATTTCAATGTATGAAAACAGTAGTTCAGGGGAGCACTGAAGGAACACTCAATCAAGAATTCAATTGCTGATAACATTCTAGAATGATGAGGAAACGCGCTTAGTTGGTGCTAGTATGCTGCGATTCACCAGAAAAGATAGCAAAGGAGACTGCCTACGATCGGAGATGACCATGCCGAAGAATCGTTCGTTTGTTTATGTGTCTATCTGCTTTTCTGTTTTTATACGCCTCTTTTAAAACTACTGAAGAATGCTTATGTTACATATGCGAATACTATTCTTTCAATTTTCCGCTCTTTGTCTGCAGTCATGGAAACAAGCGCCTTGACGAAAATACTTTTGTTGCAGTTTTTAGAACGTAAGAATTTGGAGTACCGAAATCTGACTGAGATATAATTTTTTGCAAGAAAACTGACCAAATTCCCCGCGGTGGAATTAAAATAGAAAAAGCAGACACGCCCGAAAGATTAGGCAAGTCTCGTCTTATATAGGCAACGCTGCACACAAACCCTGGGGCATATCGGGGGAGGATCGGAGCCAATCGAGATCATAGATCATCAAACTTCTGCGCTCACGTAGCACAAATATGACAGGACAAACCCGCGCTGTTATGCCAAACAGAAACGCCAACCAAAACCATCTGGACAAGTGTAGCAGGCAAGCTGACTAATGAACAAACTGGCTTTCCCTATTTTCTGCTGCATTTGCAACACCAGACCAAGAATGTCGGAAGGAATCCAATAGCAAAAGTGGGTTTATAAAACTAGGTTGTAAATACACACAAATGGTTTTGAAATACATAGAAAAATATGTAGCACAGGGGTGGCTCTCGATGATAGGAAATGCCGCGCAAAACTAAATTCACAAATGCTTTTTAACTACCAATTCGTCAAGATATCGAGAATAGATAACATAAATATAAAACATATATTATGAAAGTCTACATAGTAGCAAAGAGTAGAGACGAGAACCAATAAAATATTAAAATATTCATTTAGTAAAAGGAACAGGAGCAGCGAGGAATTAATTCAAAAGTGAGCATAACTGAACTCTTGAAAAATATAAAAACAGACAACCGATGAAAGTAGTGACGTCTAGTGATTTTAGAACGTTTAACATAAATTATTATTAGCTTAAATTATAGACTTTGGAAAAGGAGGCGTTAATTAATAGCTACGATAAAATATCTAATTTTCAAATATTTAAACAACAACGAATATTTAATTAATTTTGGAACTAAATTATTAATGAGAAGAAATATGCCAATACAAACTCCGCAACTTTTTTTATTTTTTATTTTTTATTTTACACAAGTATCAGTAATTCTATATTAATTTATTGTTAGACATTTTCAGTGTACCAGGAGTAACGCTAAAAGAGAAAAACTACGAACTTAATTAAAACGATTAATCAAAATTATTCGCATAAAACTATACGACACACTCTTGTATAAACGACGAAGTATAAATTTATTTTTGCACATTCAACCCCTTAC
>JAUYWV010118560.1:0-11931 GCA_032274565.1 Nematoplana nigrocapitula
TGGAAGGGTTGCGTTAGCGACAAAGCATTTGACCGGACTAGAAATTATAGTCGCAGCCTAAGAATTCACTTTGATACATTCCACAAACGTGGTTAAACGCATCATCTTAGTGTGTTTAAAAGGTAATCTTGATGTATAAAAATGTAATCTTGGTGTAAAAAAAATAGGAGCAGCTGGTCCGCTCTTGAACCCGTTGAAAAAGAAAAAGCAAGTCATTTTTAGGTTAGTTAGAGAAAATTAAACATTTACTACTGTCCGAGTACAAGATAAAACAAGATTACGTCAAAGTTGACTGATCTAATAACAGGGATCACTACATACCCATATGGGGCATTTAAATGGTGTTTATTGAAGGTCTATGAGAATTCCTTTACAAACACTCATAGATGAAAAGTTATTTTTCCCTTTCAGTATGCGACCTCTACTATCAGACATGATCCACTGCAGATGGATCTTGAATCTACGAATCTTAAGTCCGGTCAGCATCCGTTTTGCTTGAATACGGACAGAGGATCTCTGGTCCAACACATCGAAGCTCTATGTCCGGGAAGACGTGTGCCCTCTCTCATGGACATCGGGATGCACGGGCCATACGCCGCCGCTCCAATCCCATACTTGTTCCACTCCAAAGAAGAAACCTTCGGTAATCAGCCTCGAGAAATGACTGAAGGCGGTGAGAAGATAGCGACAGACAACCAACATTGGGTAGGCGATTTTGGACCCATGCATTGCACAGTGAACATTCCATCTGGTCCCTACGCGGAAAGTTTCGATGTCCACCAGGCCAGCAGATTTACACCTTGCACTTCTTCGACTAATGGAGGTGGGGACCCGCTGTGGGTGCCGATAGAGCAGGAGATCAGCCCTTTCTATTCTCTGCCTCACAGCCTCGGACACTCCGCTCGCTATCCTCACTCAACCCCATTAGTGGACAGCCACCCCGATGGTCAAACAGGTCGATCTGGACAATTCTATTGTTGGAATGGCTTTGGGTCATCATTCCCTCAAGACTTTATACGACGTTCGACTACAGGGGAACTTCCGATTAAGTAAGACATACCTGTAGTACCAGGCAGTGAGTTAGCGGTTTATTTGCTTGGTTTAGAAAGTTTCAGACTTGACATAAAAGCGAAAGTAGACTTTTGAGTCATGAAAATGACTGTCTTAATAAAAATTAAGCAAAACCCCTTTCAGAATAATTACTTTGGAAATTTTTTTCTTCTGATTTTACTGCTTATCTATTGACACCTCTATCAAGGAGTTTAGCATAGTCAATATTCTATAGAGAGATTACAGAGTAAAGTTAAACGATAAGCAATGAAGATTTATATTAAAAGTTGTAAAAAATGAAAAGTCGTACGTGAAAAAAGCCACAGTTTAAATGTCGTAATCAACAGAATTCAGAAAGGTGAAATGAAAAGGACCTAAACGAAAAAACGTAATAAAAACGCCGAGTGCAAATCGTCATTTCCATAAATATAGAATCGGATAGGTAGATACAAAAAATTTGATATGGCGAAAACATCATACATTCTGTTTACGACTTTCGTCTATGCCACCGGAGAAATACGCTGATGATATCCAGCGGGTCTTATGCTCTTCGGTTCTGTAAAATCAATCAATCTAAAGAACCACAATTAATAAATGGACATATTTATTATCGTCTGATATTAAAATTGTTTCAAATAATTTTTGCAATCATACTTTAGATGATTGATCCATGACCTCTTTATGATAATCACAGATGCAGCTGTCGTCGTCCTCATCCCCACTTCAGCCGAAGTTTCTTCCACCATTCCCAGTACTTCTTCGCCGCCCCGGGTTTTTTCCACGCATCCTTCAAGTCATCCAGGCCCAACTCCTTCTTGATCCCCATCCCCGCATCACAGCTCCACACATGCTCCACATCTTCCTCTTCCTCTCCGCATCTTCTGCATTTTCCCTCCGCTGCCAAGCCTATTCTCTTCCTGTAACCACCTAGCTCCAGTGAATGACCACACCTGAATCTTGCCATGCTCACAGCCTCATCTCTGCTCCATTCATTTTCCACCTTCCAACTCCTATCACATTTTTCCCGTACATCTTCTTTGATCTTTCGGGCTTCCACTCAGATTTATCTTCACAAGCTCCCACTATTCATTTCATCCCGTCATAACTGCACATCACCCCTTCTTGATTAAGTAATGTATCCCTATCTGCCGCTTTATCCGCCAGCTCATTCCCTTCAATCCCACAGTGGCTTGGTACCCACGTTAGCACTATCTTCCTTTCCTCTTCTCTCATTCCAATGATTTCTTCCTCCACTCTATCCACAAGTTCGTTTCTGTTCTTTCCCCTCCTCTTCTCCAGCTGTCGAGCCTTGTCTTGGCAGTTCGTAATCTTATATTTCAATTTAGGTAGTTGTTTATTTCGTAGCCACGTGTCTTCTAAGTAAACCTCTCTCAGCAGGGAACTTTAATATTCGCTTTGATTCATTTCTTCAGCATTCTACCAACCAGATTTCCCGAATCGTCAACTATGGTGGCCTCCATGCAATCTAACACGTATGGTAGATGGAGACGCAGGGAGAGTCTGGAGTGTTTAGTATGCGGCGATATCGCGACCTGTCAACACTATGGTGTCAGGTCATGCGAGGGCTGCAAGGGATTCTTCAAAGTGAGTATCATAGAACACATTTAACAGTATATCAAAGATAACAAGCCAATCCTCAATAGCAGGAAAACTAAACAACGCACTTTCATTTACAGAGTAATTTCATTTTAAATGCAAAGCCATTGCAGTTTGGATGTCTTGTGATGAAAAATAGGGCATTTCTCTTTTTCTAAGGAATCATCAAATCGTCGCTTTTCCGATTAAATATTTCAATTGATTATTCATTTTCCATTTTCTTGTCATATATGGAACGCCCGATTTCTTTCCTCATAAAAGATTCCCCAATGCGACCTTTCACCCAGTGCAGTGGAAAGCAGAGGCGAAATGCGGCAGCCAAACCGCTTTGTGCAGGTAGCTCGGTTGGTTGCATCTGTCAAGCGTCATCGACTTTTTCCCGCTCTTCCTCCAACCATCCATTCAAACAAAAGGGAATAATAATGGGTCTCCAGTTCAAACAATAAAATTCACCTCGCTTTGTAAACGTAAAAGTCTCTCTACAATGCGCACAGATAAGAGGAGAGAAAGAAGGAGACTACTCATGGGAACAGAATAAGAGACAACTTTGCACGATGTACATGAATGTGTGATTCTATATATATATTTCATGTAGGTTAGTTATAGGATGAATTCGCTTTATCATTCTATGTATTCAACTATGATTAATTTCATTTAAACTCGTTTTATAAATCTAAGGCAAGATCTATGTTTATATACATTCAAATAAAAGATGAAAAGAGTCGACCTCCATACATCAATGAATATTTTACTATCAAGAATATATAAAAAAAATTTTTTTTTACAATTCAAATGAAAAAACACTTCATTAGCCATGTTTATGTAATCGAGACTTAAACGAAATATTTTTTGGAGAACCTCGCAGTGAAATTCGAAAGCTGCCCGAATAACTGATGTATGAGAAGGTTTAGGAAACCGGTCTATCAAATGTTAAATGCGGCCTACCTTATTTCGGTAATACTTAGCGTTGTTTCTACGTACTATGTATTATTTATATGATTGCGTTTTTAAAAATAAAATGCATATTATGTAAATATGACATTTATAGATAGACAACACACAGTGAGAAAGCATATTGATGCTAAGATATTGATTAGTTAATGACATTGATATACAATAATTATTTTTAAGATTTTATTTCTAACCAGCGATTTAAACGGTTTATATATCAAACCTCACCATGTCTGGGCCTCACCCAGGGAAAATGTCGCTCGCTTGGTTGCCCCTAAAATTTAAAAGACATACAAATTTACCCTTTTTGTCAAACCTTAAATTATATCCAGGGTCTCACCAAGTTACTATATTCTATAGGCATGAGGTCCTAAAATTGTAAGCATATAACTTTTGTTATGGGGACCTTCAAGTTTAAAAAAAATAATATAACAAAAATATTTCTCCTGAACGGACATAATATGTGAAGTAGATCAAAACTGTAAATTTCAGAAAAGTACATTAGTTAACTTTGATGGAAATAAAATAAATGTACAGTAATTAAAAAGATGAGGTAAGGGATGACAAGGCTACCCAGGAAATATATTTTCAGAATGTGTATGTATTGTGTGTTCTATCTGGAATTTGTGTATGTGTGCGAGAGAGAGAGAGAGAGAATGATAAATGGGGTTGTTTATTAAGGAATGGAATTTAAGCCTTTGTGGCACGCAACAAAAGGCAGGGCTCTGCTGAAAGTCTTCCTAGGTACGTGTATTCGAGCTCAGAACAACATCTTTGTAAATATCTGCTTTGTAATTAAAACTGAGTAAAACACGTGAAGTCGGATATATTCTGATACATAACAGCATAAATTATAGTGTGTGTATAACATCACACGATAAATTAATATGCTGAAAATAAACTAAATCGCAAGCGGCAATGCACCAATCCATGGGAGCTGTCTAGTTTATCTCTTGTGTCTTTAATGTACTAGTATAAGGTCGGTTTTACTATTTAATTTAAATACACTGCCCGGCCATAATATTAAGCCCACTTGCTAATGCAAATTCATATTAGGTCGTTGTATCTCTTGAAGTAAATCGATTGTTTATTTCAAATCTTTTTGAATTTGATATTTGAAATCTACTGAATGCGTTAGATACATATGCCTACAGTGTGGTATATAACTTATCACTAAGCGTGATGGGCCGTTCTAAAGATATGTATGCCAGTGCTTGCGACAACGTATTGTTCGACTCAAACAGAGATGTTATTCTCGACGAGAGTTTGCTGATTATTTGGATTTATCGCGTGGAGCTGTGCGTAATCCTCTTCAAAGGTTTGAGGACACTGGTGCTTACCACAGTGCCAATCGAAGTGGTTGTCCACGCCTGACAACTACTACTAATGATCGGCACCTAATTCGCCCTACCAAATTCAATCGTCGTGGTTCTCTCCGACAACATCGACAACGTTTAGTGGAAATTGTGGGAACCAATGTTTCTGCCCGCACTACACAGCGGCGCCTCCATGTAGCGGGATTCTATCATTTGTATGGACAAGTTGTTCCCAAGTCGACGTTTGTAACACGCAAGAATAGGTGGTCGAGAGTACAGTGGTGTCGGAAATACAAAGAAAAATCGGTGCATGATTTTTTGGGCCATGTCCTCTTCTCTGGTGAATGCCGGTTTAGCGTGATGGACTGCGATGGACGGCTATACATGCCTGGCGAAAGAGCGATGAGGCATTTTTGTCAATTTGCCAACAGTTCAAGGTGTGTAATGCTTCCAGTATTCTGTGGGGTATTCTTAGCCAGCATGGTGTTGGTCAGAATTTTGTGACAGACTCTTCTCGTGATTCCAACACCTACTTGCATGTTTTGAAAGAAAAACTGAAAGACAGCGTTTGGTGCATGCTAGGAGATGAAGATACCCCCTTCCTGTTTCAGCAGGATAATGCAACACCTTACAGTGCCAAAATAACCAAGGACTTGTTCCGCTCCGAAGGGATCCATGTTCTGGATTGGCCCGCACAGTCTCCAGACTTGAACATACGCGAAAATGTTTGGAACTGGATGAAATTACAATTGAATAGCGATCCTCCAAGAGATATAGCTACATTTCGGCAACGTATCATCCATCTTTGGTGTTCTGTACCTAACGAAATGATTGGCAAACTGTATTCCTCTATACCGGAAAGATTGACAAGGGTTATTAAGTCTCGTGGTTATATGTCAAACTATTAAGATATTCTTCGCAGTTTAGGATATTTTATTCTCCATATTTCACGCTTTCCAATGATGCAGTGCATGCTATAATTACTCTATTGTGTGTCACATATTTTTGTTATAAAGTCAGCCGTTTTTTATAATTTTATTTTGAATTTTAGTAAGTGGGCTTAATATTATGGCAGGGCAGTGTATATAATATATATGTTCATATAGTACATCAAATAGCCTTGTTCTGCATTTTTTTGTTGTTGTGCTTGTTTCAGAAACAACTCCCCAAAAACAACACCGTCCTCGACATCAAAGACGTGGAAGCTGTTTTCGGACCTCTGATGATCTTCTCCGGATTCACTGTAAGCCCTCGCAACACACGGCAACTGCAGTTTGCTTTTAAATGATCATTCAAACCGACACCAACCTCAATTGATTAGGCCCTTGTTTAGCGTTTGTAACAGCTTGCAACCAACTTTCTTGCAGTTCACGTCATTCTTCCATCCGTTAAATTGTCTCGCAGTTCATTTGTACACGTTTCCACGGAATATAGAGAAACTGGGTGAAAGTTAGTGATTTCCACAGAGAGAGAGAAAGGTGCGAGGAAGCTGGCGTTCAGCAGAGGAGACCGACTGACCAATGATACTAAATCTACTAGCAGCTAATTTTAAGAGTGGATGGATTCACGAGCAGCTAAATCTAGCAGAAAACCCCACGGAAATCCCCAAAAATGAACCAATAAGATAAGAGATTTAGTCGGTGACGTCATTTTAATCGATGGCTTTAAGAGCTCGTAAATTACAAATGAAGGTCTGTTTCATATAACTTAGGAGCTCTTCGGTTTAGCAGTATATAAATTCGTTGAAGCTCAACCTCTTCCTAAATGTGTGGCCAAGTGAGCAAACAGGGCGCCACTAGCTGGCAATATTTTCTCTACCCTGCCGGCGCTCCGACCAAAGAAGGCCAGCTGGACCTCTCTCATCTGCTTTTTTCTTGTCCCTCTTCTTCGGCTCTTCGTCATGTCATCTTTTGCGAGACGCTGGACCTCATCGACCTGTGGAGACGGCTGTTGGGATTTGCCTGGTTACTGGGCCTCGGCGGCCGCACACTGCCTTCCTCCCATCTTCCGGAAGGGGTCGGGTAACTCCATCCAACCAGAGAGAGAGAGAGAGGTTGCATTTTGTGTGTGGCTTTGCGGCTACCAATGAAAAGGGGGTTTATTGTTCGCTCTGGCGTCCACTCTTTTGTAGGTAAATCACACGTGCTGCATTGCACAGACTCCTCGTCTCTATGTGTGCAGGGTCCAGAGAAGCATTCTGATTGGTTAACTAAATTTGGTGTCCTGTATTCGAATCAATACATTATAAGAGCTTCTATTTAGCAGTGTTTTATGAAACATACTTTTTTTAGAAGAACAGCTATTTGGCTGCTCCTAACTCCCAGATTTACGAGCTCCTAACTCCTAAGTTTTATGAAACAGGCCTCAGGGGCCAAAAGGTTTAACCTTCAAAGAAGAACAATTCATTCTCAGACTGTGCCTTGACTGATTGTTTACGTAATTCGTTTCAAATGTAAATAAGATCTTAGCCTGCGCTCTTATTGTTTACCAGCGTTGTTCTATTTTAAATGGGCTGTAGCAGCACTGAATTCCTGTTTCTTTTTTCGCTTCTATTTTATTTAGCTGTTTGTTTTTGTCACTACTAAAATTGGTGACAGAAACCTTTTACTCACTCTATATATATACTGTACTATTTTACGGTCGTTTGAAAATTCATTTTAACTCCTAAAATATTTTTTGTAAAGCCGTTGAAAAAGTTGCGATTCTGAGCTTTAAATTCTGTCCCTTATAGCATTTGTAGTAATCGCAATATTGGTAATAGGAGATTTCGTTAAAAATCTTTCCGCATTTAGTGGTAAGTATCCTTCTCTCAAATCGAGTTCGACTTAAAAAACTGCGTACTATCTCTGACGTGTTATTACCGGAAATGTGTTCGTCGTTCTTCTCTATCAGTGGAATTCCGCAGATAAGTTCTGCTCTCAAAGAACAATGACATCAATGCTTTTTAGGTCGAGAGCAGTTTGGCATTTTGTTGTGATGACACAGTAGTACACAGTATTGTGTGTGTAAAACCCCGCGACTGGTGTAGACAGACACTGATTTTCAAACCCCTAGCTATACAGTACTTTGGTGTTTTCTCTATCTTGTTTTTTGTATGCCTGCTGCTAAAGCTCGGATCTTCACCTATGGCCATCCCACTTCTGCACCAACATCCGCAGTTTGGCGTGAGTGACATTGACAAAACGTAAATTGTTTTTTTTTGGTTGGGGGGGGGGCAGCCACCCATGATATTAGGTTAATGCATTGTCATCTCTACCTTCACATTGCCACCCTATATATATATAGTTTTAAGATGATTCATTCCCAAACCGCCTCTCCCGATCTCCTTCACCCGAAGAAGGACTAGAGCGTCCATATCATTGCTGACAAGGTGGCATCAAACCGTATTTGTTTTCGGTTCACCCATTTAGCTGCCTATTTAATCCAAGTGCCAACGAATTTAGACTCAGATTCATCGCTGACTCGAATCGAATGTGTTTTTGGACGAAATTCATTGGTCCTTGGACGCGAAAGACCGTTCGAGTATATAATATGTACAGTAGGTATTATGAAGAAGTCGGGACTGTCACAGTAAGATTTGAAGAATGCTACGATCTATAGACTGTGTTATTGGGAGATCTAAGTACACCATCTGATTTCTAGAATTAGAGGAGAGTGTACAGTATAGTTCCACTACACAGCCGTACAATCGTCCATGCTAGCGCATTGTCATTTGGATTTCATCTTGCTGAATAATCATTTTCAATTTATCCATGGTGTTCCTTGATAATGCGTTACTTTAGTAGGAATATCCTGTCCTTTTCTACCTTATTTTCGCCTTTGGTTCAATGCTTGTGTCAAAATGGTAGCAAAAGCAACCTGATCATGCAGTAATAGGGATGAGCAGGCTAGGCAAGAACAAACTACAGTGGGCGTGGTACAACGCAATTTCACCAAACAAATGACAATCTAATGAAATCAATATTTCTTGATTCCTTAATAGCAAAGCACTTTTCATGCGGCCTATATACAGAGACATTATGCGCTAATCACGCGCTGGTAGTTCACCTTGTTTACAGGCGCCTATAAGAGAGGAAAGTGGATGAAGTTACCTTCTGGTTTATTTCGAATCATATAATCCATTGTTACAACACTAGAACTTGATCGATTTTATTGATTTTTCAACGTCCGGAAGAAACTGCCCATTTGTATAGAGGAAAGGCGTACCGCTGGTCAAGGGCTCCAGATTTAAAATCCCAATGAAGAACAATTCACACACTCTGACTATCTATCCCTTGACTCATTGCTTACTTACATATTTTACACAATGTAAATAAAAGCTTAGCCCGCGTTATTATTTTGAAGATGGGCTGTACCAGCATTGTCAAACCGGATGGTATAGGCGAGGCTAATGGGAAGTAAATGCTGTTTGTTATTCACCTTTTGAGTTGTGGCTTCTTTTCATAATTTCCGCTTTCCTTGACATTCTCGAATATACAGTATTGTTATATTTGGAATCTGTAGAACTATCGACTGCATTCAGTTTGCCCTATACATGCTTAAGCATTAACTGTTATAAAAAAGCAGAAAAGCAAAACGAAAAATGATGAAAATGATTTGATGAACCTGTTGACGGTAATTGTTAGCCGAGAAGTAATGTAGGGCGTTTGCTTTCTCGTTGCCCTGATTGAAATTTGCTTTCAATTGTTGATTTCTTTCAAAAATCTTTAAATGAGAGTATACTTAATGAAAGTTATTCCTTAAAGTTATATGTCTCCATTATAGTACACGTGCTTTTTGATAAAATGTAGCTGATTAGTGTTTTTTTTTGTCAATGTCAAATATTCATTTTGGCGCTATTAATAAATAAAATAAGAAACATATTTTTTTTCAGGAATTGCTAATGGCTAACTTGTCAAGCATTATATTTATAAAAAAAATTATAAGTCATCATTGTATGCTACTATTCATAGTAGTTTAAATAACCTTACAAAAATATAGTTAATAATGGCGACATGTATTGAAGTTTTATTATCCAGCTAAATAATTTTAGTCAAAAACCTTCAAATTGTACATCAGCTCTAGTATGAGTTTCCTTGGTGGAGATAGGGAAAACCTTCGTGAAAGTGGTGCATTTTTGGTAATTTTAGGTATTTTAGCGGGAATCTAGAACAGTTTTGCTTTTGATAAATTTCCAGACCCCCCCCCCCCCCAGCAAAACTGTTCTAGCATTTCCCCACCTCTAAATCGAAACCGAAGCTCCAGCTGTTCTAGGTTCCTCCTAGAACACCCAAAATCACCGAAAATGCACCACTTTCATCAATTATTTCCCTATCTCCACCATCCAGTGAAAGTTGTTCGCGAGGCAAAGCAACTTATACTACTATCAGTCCCACGTAAAATTAGCTCCGAGTATCTCTAGCCGTATCTGAGATGGCTCATTTTCAGCTTAAGGAGGCCATTATGAAAAGTTTTAAACGCGTGTACTAGCTACGTGACGTCATCTTTGTTACCGGCAAATTTTTTCAGAAATTATTTTGTAAAAATTCTTAGAAAGTAGGCAAAAACTATTTCAAACTACAAAAACCTTCCTAACACAATACATCGAAAAATGTAAACGTTTGAATCATAACATTTAAATTTCGTCGCAAAATTGTAATGTTTGCTGTGATGATCCTTATTGGTATTGACGGGAGCAGGCCGGCTGTGCATCAAATAGTTTTTATGACGTCTAGAGCTTGTCGATACTCGTTCGTTTTGTTTGGAATACCTTGTTCTTAACAGGAATCGACAAAGTTTCTATCGTATTCAACACCGGTGAGCTTCCTGGCCATTCCAGTGCCGTCATGTCTGTCTCGCCCAACAACTTCGTGATTGTCTTGGCTTTGTGGCATGGCGCAGAGTCATGCTGGAACTTTGTGCGTTCTTGACTACATTGCCAGTCACTTTTAATGATACGAGACAGGGATGCTCCTGAAGTGGATAGTCTGCGAGGGGATTTCTTTATTTTTGTAGCCTTCTTCCTTTTAAAAGAGTAATGTTTGCTTTTCATTGACGTACTGAGTTGACATTCCCCCCATATAACTTAAAAAGAGTAACAGACAACTTATCCAGAAAGATTCACTCTGCAACTGTACAAATGAGGTGTCTAATTATGCTTTGCAGATTGGCTGTTGAAATCTCGTCGCGCTAATTTCCCTAGTAAAAAATATCTCTATGTGGCCGGCCTCTCTCCCGTATTTCAACATTAGTGATTATCAGTTTGCTCTGTTCACCGTCGCACAGTGTTCTAATTGCTTGTCAGAATTCTGTTCTTCTTGTAAGTTGGTGGTGATAGGTAATTCCACCGTTAGATGCTCTTTGTCCTGGGCCTTTCGGCGTTCCAATCAGCGGAGTACCAGAGTGAACTGGTTCCAGTAAAGCGGGCAATTAACTGAGCTGCTGCTGCGCTTAGTAGTAGGCCTAATCTTGCTTTCTGAAATCGATTTAAAATTAATAGCGTATTCTATTATGTTTCCGTAATGGAGGCTTGCTGTTTTTCTTTGTATTCCTTGTCGCATTAATTATCAGAATAATTTAAGATGTGTTTAGTTCGTCACACTTGTGTTCAAAGTCGATTTTCTCAGGAATTTGGGATTGGTATCAACTGAATCAAGGTAAGCAGGCGGGCATTCAAGCATATGAAGTATAGATGAGCATCATCATATCTTGCTACTGTGGGTGACGGCGATCTACTTATGACGCACTACGCTCTGATTGTCTGACCTAGATATCGATTGATGACATACTGCGCTTTGACTGGCTGGCCTACTTACGACGTCACCTCTTAGCAACAGTTCAAGTTCGTTACCTAGTAAAGTGAGACATCTCCACAGACTTCAATATAGGTAGACAGAACACTGCTAATCTGTTACACGTAAGGAAAGCGTTATGAAGGAATACCAGTAAAATCAACCAATCAGAATGTCTGGGTGGTAAGAAAATGTCACACCCAGTTCTTCTGCCGCACACCACGGCT
>JAUYWV010118571.1:0-11931 GCA_032274565.1 Nematoplana nigrocapitula
AAAGACATTGATTGGGTGTTCATGTATTCTTATACTCCCAACTACTAACGCTGCTTCATCGTTAATTGAGGCATAATAATTTAAAATTTAAATGATGTTAGTTCCTAAGGTGTACGGTACTGTAAAAGCATTTTGTAAGCGTTTTTGTTTAAAATGCTGAAAAATTTATCGAAATCTATTGAGTAATAATGGAATTATAAGACTTTGAAGTCCGAAAAAATCATTTTAGATCACGTTGTATATAATTTACTCACACGCTTTGTTGTATCCGCCTAAGAAGTGAACACATGTTCACCAATATTTAGACAACTTTTAGAGAATTATAGCATTGTTACAGCCGTATCGAAAGGCAACAAAAGCCGGAACTATATATGAAAAATATACAAAATAACGACAAAACCTAAATAAAAAATTAACTTATTTTTCATATAGTTCCGACTTTGGTTTCCCTTTGCGTACTGCTATGATATGATATAATGCTCTAATAAGCGGTTTAAATGTGTTCATTCCTTTTTTAAAGGAAAGATGATATTATCAAAACGCTTGAGTAAAACATATAATACCTTCCGCATAAATTTTAATTCCCAAAAGTGGCCGTCAAAATGGTCCGTTTTAAAGGTCAGGAGATGGACAGATGAATTTTTTGACATATTTCGATTCCTCTCAAAATCTTGATTAGGTAACAATGTGATGAACATTTAATTATATCGTCTAACTATTTTTAATGTGGGTAAATAATCGACCTCTCTGCTAAACTACCACTAAAAGCGAATAGTTGACCGTCCTGATATTCTAGTAGTCCTTGAGAGCATTATGCAACGAAAGTGGGAATACTCGTCCAAGTAATAGAGCAAAAGTAGTTCTTTTACTGAGCACTGGGGTGCGGGTTCGAATCCTATCCGGTACTGATGAGAGGCGAAAACCCCAAAACCGGTCTGCTGGTGGATAACTTATCGAACAGGCCATTTCTGAAAGAAATATGAATTCAATCAACGTTTATTTGGTCCCTGTTTGATAAATGATGTTATCGACTTCGCGACATGCAGTATTAGGTATTTTTGTTATGTATAGCTATGAAGCTACTGTATGTATGCATGTTTCAAAACTCTCTCGAAACTATTGGACCGATTTTTTCCGAAATTTTTCACAAACACACTCATTTTGACACTGACTAAATGGCGTTTCTTTATTCCTAAATATGACCCATTTTTTAATATATTCACAATTAATTACCCTCGTAATGTAAAGTAATGGAAAATCAGTAAAATTGCAGAGCCTCCTATTTCAAATAATTGACTTAAATAAAACAAATGCACAACAGCTGTCTTTTAGATAATGTTTTACTTCCCTTTTCAGTGGATATAGAATTGTGTGATGTAATGAACAAGCGCTACCCGCGCGCCAATATTAAAATTTACCAAGAGAATTATAAGAAAAGTGTCATGTGCATTTGCAAACATCTTGAAACTAAATAGTTTTTTAAATAAAACCTTTTGAATGATATAAAATTTCCGCAACTGTTTAGACAATACTCTCCTCTTTATTTTCATTCTATATGGTGCGTGCGCAATTTGTAGTCTCTTTTTATGCGTATTTGGGTAGGAAGTCATCCGGGCTGTCTATGTCGCGGGTTTTCACTCTATTAAGTGTATTTTTAGCCATGTAATGTCGTTTCTTGAGTTTTCGTTGAATAGAGCATGTTCTTAGCTTTCATATAATACCAAATATATTGACAAAATTAAAAATTCTCCCTAAAAAACCTCCCATGACGAATATACGATCAATATTATAACCACAATTTATGGAGCACCCAGTACATATCTACATCTACATATATTTTGGCCAATACAACAACGATGATTTGTGTTCCTTCCTTTCAGCAGATTTTGGTTTGCTACTCGATTGTGTTTATCTATAATAGTGGATGTTTCTGTTGGTCTGTGTGTCTGGACAATAGAATTCAGATTTGTTTTTAATACCTAGAACTGACACGCCGCCATTTTGCATGTGTCATAATAGAAGTTGCACTTGTGCGGCAAAATATATGGCGGAGATAGACGTTTTTCAATTGCGCGCGACTTTAAAAATCAATATTCCGCATTTCTAATGCATTTTTGCCACACTAAGCCAACTCCTGTTGTGTTCGCTAGTCAGCCTTATTAAATCAGCTGATGTTGCTTCTAGATTTAAATAGCAATGCCCCAGTAATCCGGTTTCTACGGTCTGGACACAAAGTGTCATAAAATTAAATAACATGATTGTTTCTCTACTGTCCAAGCGGGTTAGCTACTAAGATCAACATCTGTCACTGTCACATATTAAGTCTTGTCATTGTTATATATTTTCAGATATTACATATACATCAAAGGAGGTTCCCTTGTTGATGCTGCCATAGCGACGCTGATATGTGGAGGAACAATCAATATGCAGAGCATGGGTATAGGTGGCGGTTTCCTTATGGTTTACTATAACAGGTGATGATTTTTCGTACTTGCAATTCTAATACCGCATGATACCACCAGAACGTCTTCATTGAAAACTAAATTATGCTGCGATTAATTTAACAGTAATAGCCAGTAATTCGTCTAACTGAACGAAAGCTTTTATTGACTATTTTTCAGTTTTAATCTATACTGTGTTTTCCAAAAGTGACCTACACATTTCCGCCAATACTGCTGTAGCTTGAGGAAATTTAGGACATATACGTTTGAATTGCAAGCAATATCCTATCTATAATTAGAGAAATTTGTGTATGTATGTATGTATGTCTGACCGGTATTTGTCTCCCAACTCTCTTGACCGATTTGCATGCTTTATGACTCAGGGAAATGCTACGCCAATGAGTAACATGTTAAAAATAGCAACGATACGCAAAATTTCTAATTGAGAGGCCCACAGCAGAAAATACCCCCATAACCATGCTAATAGATGATTGCCAGTATTCGTAGGAATTTATATTCTGCAGTAGGCGATTGCTGCATTGAAAATCAATATGTGGTAAACTCATAGAATAATGAATTTGAATTCTAGAGGAGCTGCTAGCTACAAAGCTAAATCAATATAGTACAGATTAAGTCTTAATAACGAAATTGATGGTAGCGCGTACGTAACACTTTGATGCATGTAAGGATACTCAATGCGCTGCATGGCAAATCAATATGCTACAGATAAACCAAAATTCAGCTATGCAAGTTTTTATCTGTCAATTTTCTGAGTCAGACTTTTTATGATCAATTTGTCAATTACCTTAACAAACCGCGCTCGCTATAGCCACACACTATACGGGTAATCCTACTAGATATCCTAATTGAATCACGGACCTTATACGCAAAAATAGTTTTTCGATTTATATATGACTGATGATGGTTGACACAAGCAGCGTTTAACCCTATCCATACTAGTAGAAATAATGCACCATCGTTGACCAAGTCAGTATTTAGAGTAGAGGTTTATTACATTTAATGAACAAGGCTTCCAAAATATTCAATTGCCACTCACTCATCACTTGGGCCGGATAAAACACTGAAACGTTCCACAATAGAAGTTTTGCACAAATCACATGTTCGTAGGTAATGGTTGGCCACTGGTCCCAATCGTTCGTGCTCCTTCATCCTTACACTCGTGCGACCTTTTTCTTCGGTCTTGTGCCATGTGCCAGCACTGTTAGTGTGTATCCTCTGCTCCATTCAATGATGTTATCCTTCCATTGCATTCTTGGCGCACCACTGTATCTTTTACCTTCTAGAGTGCCTTCCATTGCCATCAGCGGCAACTCAGCAGCACTTCCTCGGGATACGTGCCCAAAATATTCTAGTTTCAGCCTTTCGAATTAATACTGCTTCTTGGCCTGGATCTTTTCAAGGATAGAATCATTTATTCGGTTTAATCTATAGCATCACATGTGAAAAGCCTCAATCCTGTATTGATGAGATTTAATCATTGTCAACTTTCAGCTCCATAGAGGTTTTCACCCACCTTTACTTTGACTTGTATTCTAGGTCACCTGCGCTGTTTTTCCATCGCTATACTGCACTTTATGAGAAGTGCAATCACTCGACACCGTTTTGTAGGACCCAAGGAACTTCTTCAACAGACTGTCCTTCAAGCATTAAATATTACCTTTCATATTTGAGGTATCGATTTCTCTTACGAGGTCAAGGTACTTGCTTCTTCTCTTGTTACCAAAAGGTCGTCATCGGTACTACATCGTATATTGACTATTCCGTTGTCCCCCCCCAACATTCTCCTCAATGGTTTCCTTCTGTGCTCGCCTCATGATTGATGTCCTCGTTATACAGATTGAATTGTACTGGTGATATTGCATTGCCTTGTACCCTACTCGATGCTTATCATCTCGGTGAGCAAAAAACTTAGTCGCAGGCTGCACTGCCCATCCTAGACTGTATACCGCGATGTCCACATCAGCTAGTCTGCCTACCCTCTAACACTAATCACTCAACCGGTTGTTCCATTTCGTGCACTTGACTACAATCCTGCCATTCAGTGTTATATGCACATCATATATAATAGAGCTGCAAGCCCAATTTAGCTAACAAAACAGAGTAAGAAGAAACAGCAAGCAAATCTTTCAACAATTCTTTTATTTCTCCTGTGTACAGACCGTAAAACATTGTATTAAATAGATGAATTCACTTACAACTCAACTGATTCTGTGTATGCATTTCCTAATTATTGAGTCCTCTCGACCGACCGACCGACCAACCAACCCACCCCTATACAGTTAGAGCTGGTGAATACAGAAGCTGTTTTACGTTAGTTCTCTATCGGACAACACGTTACATACACAGAAACCGGCAGACGTACAAAGAGCGAGAGCGCGCGAGGAGCGGACGGTTGATCATTACCAAATCAGTTTGTGTAGGTTAGTGTCCAGTCTTGTAATTTGATGGAAACCTGCTGGGGCTGTGGGGTGGGTGGTTATGTATTTATGGGTCAAGGGAGAGCAGAGCTGATCACTACGTCATTATTCGACAATGAATAAGAAAGAACTTGTTATAATTGCTGGTCAAAGGGAAGCACACCAGCGTCCCGATCTCCCGGAGAAAATAGAGAGTGGGGGCGGCAATAAGTAAGTGAGGAGAGAAGCTAGACAGGAAGCAGGAAAAATAGTGAGAATACAGAGGAGAGAAAAGAACGATGAGAGGCCAGATAACAGAGAAAACAAATAGCAAGATAGAAAGAGAGAAGAGGCTAGAGAAAAATGTGAGAAAAGAACGGAGAGCGAGAGAGGGGAGAATCAAAATGAGGTCCCACGTAACGCAGCCCTTTGCCATTCCGGAGAATGACACCGCCGCCACGAGCAAGCGGCTGCAAGTTTCAGTTATATACTACAACAGGTGTCGCCAGGAGTTCAGCGACTGAGTGAGGGAGCAGGGCAAATAGCAATATGCAATCCGTGTGGTATACGAAAGAGATCTACACAGCAAGCAACGAATTTGACATTTCCCTCCAACGGGATCTCTAATGATCTAGCTAATGTTGTCATCTAGTTTGATACTGTAGAAATATGTATAGATAAAGACCTGCCAATAAAAAAGTAGTGAGGAGGGAGGGTTCAGGAAGCAGGAGTTGGAGGGGGTCACGGTCGAAGTTGCTTCTCTTCACTACATCTCCCCTCTACTCCACCGCGACCTATGTACCTCTAGAAAACACAATTATTACTTTACACCCGGACGCCAGCCAATGGCCGCTACTACTCACAGTGTACATACAACTCCGCCAACAAACAATAATGTACAAACATGTCCTCCATCTCCCAGACTGGATGGTAATGTGGGATCCAGTCAGTATTTCTGCGTGTGTGTGCGAGTGTGAATCAGTCAATATGCGCCTACTGATAAGTCAGCAAGATTCGACCATGACAAGTATAAACCAACACACACACACACGGATAGCAGACGACAGTCTGATGGGGCATGGGAGGTATTTTAGGACGGGCCTGATATACCGCCAGCAGCAACACCGCTTGGACTGCCAGCCGCTCCAGCACCTGGAAGAGATTTCGAATAAAAACGATTGAACAAGAGACAAAATACGTCGCCCAACAAACAGCAATTATTTTACCATGCACTTTTACATCCTGTTTGAAAAATCGCGATTTCCTAGGCAATTCATACAGGATAAGTACGGGCAAGCACTAATTCATTGCGTTTAAAGCACGGTAACATCGCATATCGATCACCACCTACACAGCTATGATGTTGGATTACAGATTAGAAATTGAAGCATTAAAATGGTTAGGGACGCTAAATTCTCGTTAAACCCACACAACAGCACCGCGGAAAGCTAGAGCTCAAACAAAACATTGCCTTTACATTTGATTTAAAAATCGCGGAATATGGTTCTCCTTTTCATATACTGATAGGCTTCTTCTATCTTCTCTTCCAACCTCCATTCTAAGCCGGCATTGTTTGAGCAATAAGATGAGATGAAAATGTGGACAAGGATCCACAATTTCCCTAGTGTTCATGGTCATCTGTCAATGCGGGCCAGCAAGGCGTAGCACAACCTCAGAACCTTGTAGTTCAACTACCCTCAATTTGCCATGCCAACTATACTCCTTATTCGAGTACTTTTTCTGCCCCCATGCAGCCGCCTTTTCTTGGCATGGGTGTCTTTTTCGCTCTCTTTTCTATCTCCCTCACTTTCTCCCTATCTTTTCTACCCACCCCCTTCTTTCAACTTTCTCTGTCCTCCCTCTCTTTTCTACCCACCCCCTTCTTTCAACTTTCTTTGTCCTCCTTCTCTTTCTACCCTTTCTGTTCTCTACCACTTTCTTACCCCCCCTCACTTTTCCATACGGTCTCACTCTCTACTACCCCTGCTCTCTAATTTCCCACCCACTCTTTCCATCTTTCTACTTTTTATTTTCCCTGTTCTCTCCCTCTTTCTATTTTTTTTTACCTGCTCTCTCTCTCTCTCTCTCTACTTTTCGTTTCCCTCTTTCTTACCTCCCCTCTCTCTTCCTACTTCGTTTCGTTTACCAACACACTTTGCACATTCTCACTTTCTCTTTTGTCTGCTCTCTTCCTCTCTTTTTCTATCTCCCGCTCTCACTACCTCTTGCAACTTTCTCTACATTTTTCCTGCCCGCTCTTTCCATTGATCCTTTCTTTATTTCCTCCGAGAGATCGGGACTCTGACGCTTCCCCTCGACCGGGAATCACAAGTATTATTTTCAAAAAGAAAAAACTTCCTATTTCTTATGCATCCGAAGCTGTACGCATAGTCGGAACAACATACTTTAATTTGTAAGCGATCGGATTTTTATTTATTATATTGCTCGCGGAATTTTATCAATAGGATTAAATACGGCGTACAGGTATATCTTAAAGCTTATAATCTCCACCTGGTCTAAGTATCAACAGGAAAAGGGATTTCAAAACAAAATTCATTAAAACTAGTGATATTTGCCACCCAGAAAGATGAGGCAGGTACAAGCCCATAGTTTGGCATAGCTCAGAAAGATGAGGCAGGTACAAGCCCATAGTTTGGCATAGCTGTGATTTCCTCCAAATTAATTGCAGTCAATCGGAGATTTCCACCCTTCTTTAAAGTTTATTAGATTTGAAACACGAGAAAAGCGTGACACGGACCAACACAGCGCGCGACAAAGGGGGCCAGCCAGTGAGAGGGGAAGCGTGCGAAGGTGATGCATGGTGGTTATCTGCCGACTGGAGGAGGATCGTGGCGTTCAGAGGACGGAGACAGCACTGGTGATCAGGTGGGACACGACTAATGAGCACGTAGAGTCCACACAAAGCCAGATAT
Organism: Nematoplana nigrocapitula; assembly: GCA_032274565.1. Lineage (NCBI taxonomy): Eukaryota > Metazoa > Platyhelminthes > Proseriata > Nematoplanidae > Nematoplana > Nematoplana nigrocapitula. Next base: position 7,792 of record JAUYWV010118571.1, read on the forward strand.
TACACATTCCGTACGTACTCGCGTACAAGCCGATCACCTATCTCACTTTAGTATAGTAAATTATAGCAATAAACTCGTTCTTTCGGCTTACACACGAGTATATACGGCATATATAATAGTGTATCACTCCTGACCTTCCTCTTATCGTGTCAGCAGCGTCAGAGAGATATGAACATGTGCAACATACACTCTATTTGATTAAAGATTAAATATTGGCCATTGAGCTCAAATGATGCTGGATTACTACCAGTGGAAAAAATATATAACCCAGAAACAAAAAACTCTTCTGTAGTATTCAATTATTATTTGTGCGCGTTAGATTTAGAATACAAAGATTCCAAAAAGAATCATGTTACTACTCATAATTTCCATCAGTAGTATATTGAAAATACAGTATATTTTATGCTCCACTGGAAGTAGCGCTTTTTATTTCAATCTGTTTTTTCTTGACTGCATTTTCACTATCCCAACACCTTCAACAATTTATATGAAAGACAACAGTGCAGTCAGTGTACATGCACATATCTCAGCTGGTTGCATTAGGGCATTTGACACTAATACACATGTGAGCATCACCTTGCCATAGCAAAGCACAATAGCGACGCAACTACCAAGAAAGAGAGCGAGAGATAGAGAGAGGAGAGAGACGGGGAATTGAGAAGAGAAAGCCTTTTTGAACAGTCCAGGCGTTAGAAAACAGTGCCAAATACGCGGTGTATACCTAGAGTGTGTGTGTGTTTATCTGCTACTTCTTCCTAGGCTCTACAAAAGAGAAAATGGAAACACATGTACATATATATGTATGAGAACGTGCGGATACACACGGCAACAAAAGAATGACTAATTGACTATATAGCGAAAAACCATGGCAAAAATTCGACTGTGGAGCATTTTTGACTTGTTCTCTCATAATACAGGCCACAGAGTGACTCTTTAACATGTCAGGTTTAAATATTTCGATGAAATTATCTACAGTATATAGATATGATTAATAAAATGTTATAAGAAATTCATTTTAATTTTTTCTAAACTGTTATAGTAATATACTACTTTCGACTTTCAATTCGTCAGTAATAAAAAATATAATACGTATATAAAAATAATAAACGAATAACTAATTGAGAATTAATAACATAACAATCATTTCTTTCATTCCTACATTGTCATAATGTTTTTACGCGAAAATTCATTTCCTTATTACATAGTTCATTGAATAATTCAAATTTGTCGCTATTAACTGACCAATCAGTCGGTGGTGTTAAATTTAAACTGAGGTTGGTCTTGCATTAGCACATGTTATAATCGATATTTCGGAAAGTTAATATGGCAATTGTTGTACTATATATACGCTTTTACATAGCAACCAGCATAGAGAATGTCTATACATACTCTGTGATACAGGCGTTTCTTTTGGCTTGAATGGAAACAACGGGGTTTAAATTATATGTCATTTAGCGCAAAATAAATATAACAGAACAGAAAGTTCTATGTCAAACCCGTGGAGTTTCACTCACCTCTACGATTACAACATAGGCGGGTCATCGCAAAGTTGAAATGTGTATTCGTCCATAAAACGTTTATTTGTGCTTTGATCAACACGAACATTGGCGAAACGAACAAGAAAGAACATCAGTCACACAACATGATCATCGTTTCCCAAATGGGTAATCTGAGTGTGTTTGTACAGACAGAGACTTGTGTGGTCTGTGATGAGACCTGGACTCAGGCTTTCGGGTCTGAACTGAAGCGACCAAGCAGTGAGTGGCGCTCTCCTAAGGGATCTCAAAGACCACCCAAAACTGTCCGATCTCACGCGGCCCTGAAAGTGATGCACATCATGTTATTCGACCTCCAAGGCATCACATCACCAAGTGAGAGAATCACTGCAGAGATGGGGCTAAGGAATTCTTTTGAGGAGAGCAATTTGATCATGTCGATGGCATCAACGCAGCGTATCGCCAGTGCCTCAGTAATCTAGCCAAGAGCCGGCTAGTTACAGGATGGAATTCATGGACTGGTTCCACGTTGGGAAAATGAGATATGGTCATGTTAATGTTATGCCTGCTATTTCTCGGTTTCCCAACCAACACAAATTCGATTCTTAATCAAAGCACAAACAAACTTTTTATGGACAGTACACATCTCACATTTATATTTTTATTCAGGAAAAGATGCGGACTCACGTCTTCCACAAATTGGTTCGTTTGCGTGAATGTAAATGCGACTCTTCTAAATGAATTTGGTCTTTGACGGAGTCAAATATATACAGTACACACGCCTGACGAGATGACAAGCAAAAATGCTCCTCCTTCTCTAAGCAATACCTTATTTTTATAATTAGTATTCTAAAAACAACAAAAACATCGGAAATACGAATGTCTACTTAGGCTCCTACAATAGCTAATAGTGGAAACAAGTTGTCGGGTGGAGAATAGAGTATATCAAGTATTAAATAGATAAAAATACACCGCGGACATCAAAATTAATAAGTTTTATTCCCTAATTTTATTTTATGCTTTTAATTGTTTCGACGGCACGTAGAGGCATTGATACCAACAGATGTGTAATGAATTAACCCGAAATTTGACGCCAAATGCAAAAACACTATAATTGAGGGTCTCTTGCAAGTAGTGCAATCGCCGTCAAGATTTTTCCTACTCCATATCAGGGTGGATATGCTAGCTCAAGCGGACGGGCTTGGGTGTATCTAACGCAGGCAGTCACACGACATGCCGCTGGGGGTATTTCGACTATCGGCACTTGGTGTGACGAAGGAATGGGCAGTGATTTGGCAATAGTGTCCCCCAGTAGCATTATACGGCTCTTCTCGGACTTCTGTTCACCATCTTCTACATATGTTATGGTTTAATAACTTATTTCCCTTCTACGATATCCATAAAACAATGTAGCATGCCTGTCTCCTGCACACAAATCTGGCTAATTATTCACGGCGTACCAGTTTTGTTTTTTATCTTTTGCTGATGCACAGCTGTCTTCTTTAGCATTTTCTGTCAAAAGCTTTTTTCAATAATATTCAGATCTTCACCAGATTTAAGAATTGCAGGTTCTCTCCCCGGTTCTATGTTGGAATTTCGGACACTCTAAGTGCGTCATATTCCTTAGCATTAGTTCGCTCTGAAGTCTAAAAAAATTATGTAGCCCTGCCCGCTCCTGTGTGAGCTAGCGACTGGCCCATGTTAGCTCGGAAAGCGGGCATCTTGTCGACTTTCTAGGACGAGACGAGGCTTGAAGACGTTAATCAATATCATTTTCTACAACTTTGGTCATGACTCGACATTATCTGTCAATGTCTCTGTCTGGATTACTCATTCCACTCCGCCAGTACACCGAAATCCTCCAGATAGACGTGTTTGCCTTATTTTCAGGCAGCGCTGACCTTGTTGTTGTCCTCAACGCATTGCAGACAATGGAGTGCGTAACCAACCACTTTAAATTGACCGCTAATTGCAAATCCTACTTAAAGATCCTGGAGACTACCCACTTGTACCATTTGGCATTCCAAGATTATCCACCAATAATTGTTGGCTGTTGGAGCTTCACATAACAAATCTCGACAATTAAAAGTTAGATATTGCATTCAATGTACAATGATTTTATTGTCACAATTTAAAATGTTGCTTATGTCCCGGTGTGCGCACTATATCACTGTAACGACATCAAGAAAGCGCATTGATATTCCTAAACAATGCCTCTAGCAGTGCTCGTACTTTGCCAGTTTTGACAACTTTCTGGACAGTAACTAGAAAACGGCAAATGTTTAATGATAAAATGGTATGCCTGGGAGGCACACAGTTTTACAACACGGTGAAAATGTTCCACAATAATGTTTTGTTCTCAATACTATAATTAATAACATAATATAAAATATAAAAAAACAATACAATATCTTTTATGGGAATGTCTTTGGTTTTCTGCCAGAAGGGAGGATTTAGTTCCGCCACCACCTTCGGCTTTAGGCTAACCGCTTCAGAGCAGCGTCCGTCTCCCCTTCCTCTCTCCACAGGCATTCTTCCCTCAAACACTTTTTCAGCAGGCAGTCAAGACGTAGCACACGGATCATCCAGCTCAGTGACCGTTCTTCGGAGACTCTTCTAAACATCTCTTCATTGGAAACTCTCT
>JAUYWV010118581.1:0-11930 GCA_032274565.1 Nematoplana nigrocapitula
TTGTTGTGTTTTAGTTCGCCTATTACCTATTTGTAAATCTTTTGAATTTGTATGTCTGACGAAGACAACTGTTGTTGAAAACGTTTACAATGGAATAAATGTTTCCGATTTTTGCCTGCATTATCATCTGGTACTTAGATTTCAAAATATGAATTCATCCCGACATGCATCTACTAACAGTATGCTAATGACAAATACGATGTTGGATTCAAAATTCCTCCAACAATATCGTACGGATGACTCGGACTCATTCAATTATTAGATTCATTTTTCATCCAACATCCCTATACATTGCTGCACGGAAATGTTTAATCAATATTTTTCTATTTAAATTGTTTGTAAAGTTTGTTAAACAATCAATCAATTTCAAATTGTTCAACTGACATTTTAAATGATAAGGTCGACAAAATAATACAGTTCAGTATAGTTAAACAGTTTCAGAGAGAAAAAAGATATGCAGATAGTTCCTCAAAGTACAGCCAGCCTATATACAAAGGCCACATTTTGCTGGAGAGAGGAGTGAAATTCACAAGACAACGTCGACACCGGTCCACTTCAGTTTGTGTAGGAATTCGGACCGCATTTTGGGGTCTGCGATGAGGCTGTTGATATCCAGGGTTATCGCGTGAACTTTAATGCTGCCAAGGTTGAACTCAACGAACCGATGAAAGCATTTTCGATAGCAGTCACCCCGCCCCTGGTTCGTGCATGTGAAATGTTGTATTTGACCTTGATCGACCAATTTTCGGGCGAATGTCACGTTAAAAGCAATATTTGTAGAGACATCAACTAAATGACGGGGAGAGAGAGAGAGATTGTGTAAAAGCTATTTGAGTTCTACAGTATACTGTATAGTGTACGACAGTATGTATGTATGTCTGACCGGTAATTTTCTCCCAACTCTCTTGACGAATTTGCATGCTTGATTATTCAAAAGAATGCTACGCCAATGGGTAACATGGGGAAAATAGCCACGAGATGCAAAATTTATAATTGAGATGCCCACAGCAGAAAATACCCAAAAAACATGTTTTTACTGCGATGCTAAATCAATATGCCTATAGAAGAAGCCGTAGGCATTTGAATTCTGCAGTAGTCGATTGATGCAATGCTAAATCAGTATTCTACAAAATAATGAATTTGAATTCTGCAGAATAAGCGATTATTGCAATGGTAAATGAATAAACTAGAGAATAAGACTGAATTCCATAATTTGTTGTTTGTCTATCCTACTTGGAGGCTTTTGGGACTGCTTTCTCCTCTTTCTCAGACTGTAGACCTAACTGGCTGCTGAAGTATCTGCGTCTGATTGGCCGTTTCTAACCAGAGACGGCTACCACGAGATGCAAAATTTCTAATTGAGAGGCCCACATAAGAAAATACCCAAAAAACATGTTTTTGCTGCCATGCTAAATCAATATGCAGCAGATGAGCGATTGCTGCGATGCAAAATCAATATGCTGCAGATAAGCGATTGCTGCGATGCTAAATCAATATACTGCAGATAAGCGATTGCTGCGATGCTAGATCAATTATATGCTGCAGATAAATGAAAATTCATTTAGGCACGTTTTTCTCTGTCAATTTGTAGTCGTATAGAGAATTCGGAATTTAATTAAATAAAAGTGTATACAAATGAATGTTTTCAATGTGAACTGAATTACTTGTTTTTAAGTTTTAGTTGACTACTAACTGCACAAGACCGAATGATATAAACCAATTTATTTTTTATTGATGAATGTAGCAGGAGACGCTATAAAGTAAAAATAACGGCACCCCTCCAGAGACCCAAAAGTGGCAATGTCGCGTACCTTATACATAGGATGGCATTGACAGTTTTTTTTTAAAAAAGTACCTAACTCCTTCAAATCCATAAAAATCGATATTATATAGTGTGCCGTTGCGTTCCACACATTTTTAAAGAAAAACTACAATAAATTTTGCATCAGTTTTAGTATGTACAATATAGTATATCTGTTGACTAATATTTTATTTCAGAAAAAACTTCACACAATGAACCTAGCTGCATTTGAATTCCGCAACTCGCTAAGGCTCGAAAGTTCATGCGTCTATACTGAAGAGACAATTCCATCTTATTGTTCATTTACAGTACAGTATATAATAATGACATGCCGTTTTCAGAAGCAGATACATCCAGAGTTAGTATGCATTACTGCGTTGTTTTGCTTAAGGACAGTATATATTACCTTTAACTAAGCACCAGATTGATAAATAGAAATCCATAGTTGTTCTGTAAATTGTAGAATAGAATCAACTTCAAATATGTGCTGGTACCGAAAACTATTCATACAGAATGCCCCAGATGCGAAGCAGTGGCGTGCCATATAGGTTGTCTTTGTTTAAAAAATACATTTTCTAGATTGTAGTTTTGGTGAGAAACAAAACAAAATTCTAAACTTAAATGGTCAAGTGGTCAAAAGTAAGATGAAACTAAATACCTCGGGCACATTATAACAAAATGATCTATAGACATCAATCAGATAATTATAGAGAGCTCATCACTCATTTACCAACCATGAAATTAAAATCTATTGGCAGAAATATAACAGAGGTATGTCAATATTACAAAAAACAAAAAAACAGATTGTTGAAAATATTAAGGAAAAGCCAATCCAACATCTCACTGATCAATTATTACACAAAGAATGTGAGACACTAAAACTCCATGATCAGGTTAAACTGCGACTTTTTTTAATAACTCACAATAGTACATTACGCCACGAAAACTTCTTTTCGCCACAAGTTATTTTCTTGATGAAAAAATAACGAGTGGTGAAATAATTCTGAATATTAGGGAGAGCGTATGGACTTTTTCCAAAACAATATTCCAAAAATATTCAGTTTTTCTCGAAATGTCTAAGCGGAAGTAGCGGTGAAAGCTACAAAACGCCTTCTCGGTGTCAATACCGGGGCAACCGGTTCATTCAACAACGACCGCTTTCTGTGCGGTCTTCTGCAACAACAGAACACCCCTGACCCAGACTGTGACATCTCGGGAGCACAGATCATTTTTTGAATCTACTGCGCATGCCTCTACCTTCACCCACATCACCGCAGTTTGCTTCAGCACAACTACACCACGTCGCAGTCAAGTAGACCTTCCAATGAAATAATAAGTACGTTTAGAACCACGCACTGGAGGATGGAGAGCATATGACAAATTATCAGGCCACTTTATTTTAGACCCTGGGTCTAAAATACTAAAATAGCTTATTTTAGAGCCTTTTTTTATTTTATTTTAGCTTATTTTAGCCCCCTCTATTTTCGCTATTTCTTCGCGTAGGACGACTTTCTTTGCTTAGAAGTGTTTATTTATTCCTTTTATCACACAAAGCACTTATTTCATCACATTAGTTTCGAAAGTTCTTCAAATTGTTTCGTGTGGAGACACCCTTCCAAGGAAAAGTCCATCAGGGATTGCCTGAAGTCGTCTTTTCAGTATCCCATGTCAGAGAAGACCGAGGTTTTGCACATCGGCATGCAGAACACTCCAGCAATAATTCTGCCATCTGGCGAAACGCTTAAGGAAGTCAACGACTTTACGTATCTCGGAGGCAAAATCGCAAACCCAGAGAGTGCAATATGTGGCAGAGAAACATTAGCCTGGAATCTGGATATAGCGACCAAGAAGCTCCCACGACTGTTCCACTCCTCTGCAAGAGAGTCATCAAAGATCAAGCTGTTCAAGTCCGCTGTTGAGCCAGTTCTTCTCTACGGACTCGAATCAGTCGCTCTGACCGAGACGCGCTCCACGTACGGCTCAAACGGAAATATAGAGTGCTGGCCCGATAATTCGCCCTCGGCATCCGTTTTCCCAACTTCATCACCAACCAATCCCTCAAGAACAAGGGGATAGAAGATGCCTCCACTCTGCTTTCTAGGCGAAGAAAACGACTTCGCATGCGTGCCTCCCCGGACTCTGCCTTCGTCATAGTAATTAATAACCCCACGACTGAGATATTACACCGTGGAAGGACAAATCTGCTAACTTTGAGAGAAGCTTTTATTGACTGATCCAATTCCTGTATTTTACTCACCCCTTTTTCTGGTTGCTTCTTTATTTTCTTGATTAAGAATAAAATAATTTTGATTGATTGATTATACATATAGGTTCCCAATTATTAACTTTGTTTTTACTGAAATTTGCTATTTGGTTTCTAATTTGCACCGCGGGTTATTTGAAAAAATCGCGAAAAGTTGTAATGACATGTATGTAATATTTATTTCTATTGACAACAGATTCACTCCTAATGATTGGACTAACATATATATATTAAAAACCCGGCTTAACTAACGTTGTGGTTGACAAATATTAATTTTTAAAATATAAATATTTTTCTGACATTTTATATATCAATTATCAACAGCAGTCAGCAGTCTATAAAATTAAAAAAATCGAAATAGCTTTAGACATCAACAATTGTATTTTGAATTCATTCAAAAATGTAGTGAACGGTATTGCATTTGGAATTTCTTCTCTAGTGGATTTCTATTTAAAATGTATTGGTTTTTAAGCATAATTGACAATTTCAATTGTATTTATTTATATTATATAGATTATAGTTTATTAGTTATACTTATACAAATAACTTTGGCTTTGTCCTTTGACTTGTTTTTGAGAAACTAATTGTATCTTTTCTATTAACATGTCATAGTTATGCTATTTCTTCAAATTTATTAATGAAAAATACAAAAGTCAAAAGAGAACATAACTATTACCTTTGAACTTGTTATTTTATACAATTTAGAGGATTTATACTAGTAGTACTAGTTACAAATAAGGAAAATTGTAATAAACGGCCAGGCTGTATGGGTAATAAATTGCCCGGCCATGGGTAATAAACTTATTTCTTGATTAATTTATTTGCCATTAATTACACTTTACAGTTGAACTAGTATGAGTATGACTATGTGTCTGAATTTATTTTTCTCTTCAATCTAACAAAATAAATCTTTTTATTACCTATATATATTGCAGATGGTTGGAATATATCAGACGGTATGCAAGTTAAAACTGTCTGAAAAATCGTCCGACCCATATGATCGGGCATATGCGTTCTATCCGGCCATAATGTTTTTTGGAGAATTTAGTAGAAGAAAGTAATAATATTGATAGCGATCATTTTATTGACGATAACAGTGAGAGTGATCATGTTGTGGAAGAGGATGAAGATGTTGAAAACATGCTGACAATTTTGTGAAAGCGCAAAATGTTGCTAAAGAGGATTTCGTAGCACCTGATGGGCTGGTTTACTCCCTAAACCTAGTCAGGCAACAAGGACGATGGGCTGCTCAAATTCTCCAATGTAATTCTTTTACAGTCCGAAAATTAATCGACTGGTAGTCACTGAGACTAACCTTGAAGCAGCTAGAGTCCTGCCTTCCCTGAAACATCGCAGTACATCCCTGATCGGTGGTATCCTGTGTCCAATTCCAAAGAGGAAATGTTTGCCTTAGTGTATTTTCTTTTGCTCCCCAGCTTCTCCTGCATAATGTGACTAGTTGTCTCATTCTGGGTCTAACTTTGGTGCGATTCTTCTGATGTTCTCCAAAATTGAATAGCCTATCAAGGGTCACCCCTACAAATGTTACATACTTGCTTGTCTTAATGGTTGGGCTGTTGATAATAACTAGTACCTTTGTATTAGCTTTTCTTGGACAGGTAGTGAATAGGATGCTCTCTGATTTATCAGCTACTAGTTTTTGCTTCTATTGCTGAGTCCAGCATTTCAGTGCGTTGGCAGCTGCTTGTGCACTGTGTCTAGCCTCGGTTACTTTATAGTGCTGGGCCTTAATCGCAAAGTAATCTGCGAAGAGGTATTTTCCGATATTAGCAGACATGTTGATATGAATATCGGAGATCCAAACAAGAAACAGTGGGTGCCAAGATGCTTCCTTGTAGTAACCCTTCTCTGAAGGCTCTGTATTTGCTTGTACTATTATTTATCTGAACTGGCTCTCCTATCATATATGAAACTCTTTAGTCAGTTATTCATGCATCTCGGCACTTCTGCTCTGTACATTTTCACCATCAGTCCTTCTCTCCATACACGATCATACATTCTGAAAATATCATTAAGTGTCAGGATGTCCTCCGAAACAGTACTTTATTCCAAAGGGGGGCATTAAAAATACAAAAAATTTAAGTTATTAGTTCATTCTCCAAGTGACTTTCTTACCATAATTTTACATCAGCATTGACTTAGTAGTCATTAATTATTAAATTGGTATCAATTATAATAGAAATCCTCCCCAGCTATTAATAAGTCTTAGGTTTTTAGTCTCAAATTACTTTAATTACAGGGAGAAAGCAAGTATCCTTCAGTCTCTAAGGATAGACTATATAAATATTGAAATCAGGTGACCTCACTTATCCAATTGTGAAGCCATAAACAATTTGCTAAGTTTAGCTACAATATTCAACTAAGCAGTAGGAAGTGCCAAAGCTATTATTCTACCTACAATAAAAGTTTAAAGGATTAACCAAAACTAACTTATTGATTTGTTTATTATACAATAAGGCATTATCTTAAATTTTTCACTTGTTGACTGCCATTGCATTATATACCTTTTTGCAATCTTTTATTTATTTTTTAATATGCCACTAGCAAAAAAATGTAGACAATACTGAGTAGAAAGTCTGAAGTTTGGGTTCATTAAGTTGCCAATAGACAAAACTCTCCCAATATGCCTCATATATAGGCAAGTCTTTTAGAATGAGGCAATGAAGCCAATTCATGTGCAAAAGTGTCAGCAAACTGAGCATAGTGATGAAAGACCTTGTTATCAAAATTCTAATGGAAAATAGAAAAATATCCAGTGACTTTGAATAATGCTAACATGCCAAAACTAAAAAATAAGTCCTATTCTGTTGGAGAGACTGATTTTTCATGTGCAGTTAAAAGGGTTTTGGCAACAGTTTTAGATAACCAGAATCCATCCATGGTTGTGAAGCAGATTCCCTTGATGAAATGGCCCCATCTGTATCAGCATCCTTGGAAGACAATTAGTCTATTTTGTTGGAATATTGTAGATATTTGTTGGAATATTGTAGATATATTGATTCTAGTGAATTGAGGAAGGAGTTCCTGTTTTCTTTGGACTTGGCAGCAGACATAACAGGAAAAACTGTCTTAATGCAGGCAAATCTTTCCTGGGAGGTAAGTCAATTCCTCTGATCAGCATTGAGCACTGCTTGTCCTATTGGTGGTTCACCTGCTATGGTTGGGTGCCATCACAGCTTTATTTTGATGTAGAAAATACCACAGGTCTTCACCATCCACTGCATCATCCACCACCCATCATTTGGCAACCAAAAGTGTTAGTGAAGAACCCCATGACACTGCAGCTAGTAATCAATGCTGTGAAATTCAGCAAGGCAAGTCATCTGAACCACAGACTTTTACATCTGCTCTATCAGGAGAACAGTGAGGAAATCAAATGTTTTCTATTGAACACACCAAGGTACGATGGCTATCCATCCCTTTATCACAGCTACAGCAATTATCAAGCAGAAGGTTCTGCAGGAGTGGATGAAAGGGGCAAAAAGAGGGTATGAAATTCACAGTAAAAAAAAAGCAGCTTAGGCACAATCGACTGGCTTTGGGAGGCAAGCGAAGGCTGGAAGACACTAGCAAAGGGAGCCCTGGAGTGCCTTTCCTATGAAGGATGCTGCACCTACCACCATCTGTACATAGGAAAATGGAGAAGGAGCAGGGCCTATCTCAATTTGCTCCCCAAGGCAATGATGAGCTGGACCACAACTGCCCCAACCTGTGGGATGCAATCTGATGTGAAACACATCCTGTTGGAGTGTCACAATGTGACAGTGGCCCACTGGTGTTGTATGATATGAGAGGTCTGACCCATTGGCACAAAACCTTTCCAAATGGCTCCAAATTTGTGGAATACTATTGGTGGGACTCCTGGCTCTGATATGAGGCAACAGCCCAGTCTGACATCTCAGCTTGCAGAAGAAGAAGAACAAAGGCAAGTGTCTGATTCACTTTTATGAGCTGTATGCTTCTGCACTAGCATTTCTTGAAACCACAAATGAACGTTTGTACAACAGCATCTGTATTCACCAGCATGATGCTGCCTATTTTGCAGATATAACATTGCTTGACAATAATTTTGTCAGTTTGTGTGTCCAGTGAAGCATGCTGAAATAGTCATTAAGGATCAGTTACTCATTTACTATGCACATCTGAAGAAATTTTTCTCCTGCATCGACAGCAGTCTTTCTTGTCTAACAAAAACAGGGGCATATCGTGCCCATTGCCACATAACTAGGTTCTGGGGAAGAACTCTGTGGTTTTTGCCAAAAATGTAACCACATTCTCCTTTCCTCTCACTAGATCAACTAGTTCTAGAAAGTTCACTATCATTAACAACAGCAATATATACTCTACTCTGGGCACTCCCCATTGGGGTCCCTGGCACTCTCATAGTTTCAGTGGACACTCCAGTCCAGAGGGCAACTGCTGTAGGAACAGTGCAACCATAGCAAACAATAAATTTAGCCAACAGAGAAAAATGCATAGTGACTGTATAGGGAAATTCTGACAAAATCAGACAAATGGGGGGGGGATAATATTTATGACTTATAGTGGAAATTCAAAAACCTGACGTTTTTGTTTAATTTACCAAATTCAAAATCATAAGGCATAATACTAAATGTATTTAATGTTCAAAAAATATATTATGGGAAACCTCACTGTTACTCATTAAATAAACCAATAATCTGATGTCATGTTCTTGAGCAGTAGACAAATGTTTGTTATCCGATAGCTGATTTTTTTATTTAAATATATTGTTGCTTCCTGTTTAAGTCACAGAATACTTTTCCTTGTATTTGTAGTCCATGGATGGCTTACTTGAATCCTCTGCAGTTGAGCAAGTGCCAACAAGTTGTGCTACAAAAAGGAGCAGTTCTCCAGTGTCACAAGACACTCCTCCAGAAAAGAAGACCTGTATTGACTCACGCAAGCCCCTGGTGAATGGGAATGCAGGAACTACACCCACCCCTGCTAATGGTGTACTCACAAATGGCACTAATAATTCCCAATCTGCTACTAAAAATCAGAAGAAAACCAGCCACTCTACAACCGAGAAGCCTGGATTTGTTAACCACTCACCACAGGTAAATCAATCTTTACTATTAATGAGTGTGGTGAGAATTTGTTGTACCTAATTACCTAGTGGTATGTAGACATGGAAAATCATTTATTATCGGGGCTTGAGTGGCTACAGCCAGGTTTTACCTATACCAAAGCACAGTCAATTTAATCATTGAGCATGGGATTGGGCCTCACTTCCAAATTTATAATTAATGTCGTGATACCATTCTGTAGGCTCTCCTTCTATGTCTAATTCAACTCGAAGTAAATTTGCCACAAAATGGCCTAGCAACAAATTATCAGAGTTCTCGTTTTTATTTTATTTTTCACTCAATGATTTTGTTGGCTGTTAAAAATGTCAATCGAAGAGTGAAGTACGACAGCCTAACATATCTTTTTACAATTTCCCATGTTTTTTCAGTTTCTTTTTATTTAGTTGATAATTTTCGTCACTGGAATTAATGACATTGCCTAGAAATAGCGGCGTCCATCCGAAATCCAGCGCATACCACTCACCGCCAGTTTGCAAATCTAGTTAATGTCTATTATATTAGAGATCAGTGGAAAAATCTGAAAAATGATAAGGGATACAAATCATTGGACTAAGATTAATTTAACGATCTGTTTCAGACGTAATATAGACTTCATCGGTTTCTGTTTAACATGAGAGAATATTTTTATATCACTGCAGAAAAGCTTGTACTTTCGTCGTTTTGAGATACCATTTATTTTTTGAGTCCCTCGAAAACAGGAAAAAATTAAACAGCCCTCAACCCTCTTCTCGTGTTCCGGAAAATCACCCCTGACGAAATTTATGTACGATTGTCTGTTTTCAGTTAGAGAAAGTCAACCGAAATTGCTAAGTGATTTCGACTCACTGCTCAGTTAACTTGTTGGCCATATAAAATCGAGTATGTTTTGAAGGCTTATCAAAGTATAGAATACATCTTCTCCAGCGCAGACTGATGAACGTGACACACCACAATGTGGTTGAGGCGCTGCTAGGTCATAGTGGTCCGCTGCCAGGTTTTCAGCCTCCTCAGTGCACTGAAGGACCGTTCAGCTTCACATGATGAAACCAGACACAGCAGCAGAAGACACATCAACCGCTCGACCTGATTGAATAGCTGCAGCACATCTCGGATCATATATAGGCACCTAAGACCTTCCATGCACGCCTGGTGTATGGCGATGGCGTCAAGAAGGAGAGCTCAACAGAAAAGTCTTGTTGGCACAGCTTCGAGGAGGACACTGCATGAAGCTGACCACATACAAGCGGCCCTATAGGTGTCGTGAGGCTCCCGAAGATCTGGACCATTGGCTGTAGGAGTGCTCGGCGACCCTCAAACGTTGGGTGGACATCTTTGGCACGGGGCCCCCACCCCTATCTGTATTGGGGAAAGAGCCTGTGGAGGCGAGCGCGTATCATTGGAGAACCCTCCGTTGATGCGCAGTGCGGCACACGACGACGACGGCACCAGCTGTGGTCGAATGCTGGTATTGGCTGCGGAACATGGCCAATTGTATCCGCATACTCGCCTCTGCCAACTCAAGGTCATGGTCAACCACCGCTGCATCCATTTCATCAGTCAGTAGCATCCTTTCCAGGGTGTGTACCTAGCCAGACCGGGGCTGCCCCTGTCAAAACGATTCCAAGCTGCTGCATCGTAGAGTCCAGCATAGCATAGTACTCCTGCCGGAAGTGCTCCTCTGCGGAAGCTGACTGGTGATATTCGGTGAGGCAAGACAACTGGCTCCACCAAGGTTTGACATGTAGCCAAACTGCAGTTCATTGCGCAGCGACTGAAATTGGAGTTGACTCTCTCCACAGCCTCCATCATATCTGTTACTTTCGCATCCCTGGCTTGCAGGCACTGATTGAGGTTTTCAAGGGGCAATAGTACAACCAGGGCACTTTCCAGCCTCATCACTGTTGTCCCCTTCTGCATCCGATCAAACAGGCTACTGCACTTGGCCGCAGTCTTCAGTCGAGGATATCCAGCTCTGCTGGGTACTACGTCAAAAGGCGATGGATAGTAGACCTCCTGCACAGCCACCTGGTGGGGCAATAATTCGACGCTATCTAGTACCGTTTTCTTAAACTTGCTGGAACGATTGTACAGCGACCCCAACTCCTGGACCTACTGCTGAGCGTCACGAACCACTGGTGACGATTCCATGGTTGCCTGAGCTACCAAACGTGCACTGCAGTTTAGGTGAGGGCAAATGGTTGCTCTTTCTTGATGATAGCCTTGACACCCATTTCATGCGCCAGACATAGCAGAACCATCCTCTCCCCAAGCAGTTTCTCCTCGACGACGCGAGAGGGACCCAACCCAGTTTGGGGTGAAACTCGTTCTTGTTGTCTCCTGCCCGGGCGCGGGCCTCTGGCCTGGCCTGGCGGGGGGGGGGGCGCTCCTCGGACGTCCGAAGTCCACCGGGGAGTCGGTCCTTCTGGCGCAGTTTCGCTCGGGCCACAGTCGGTGACTGGCGGTCTACGCCAGGATTGTCAATCCCTCGACCGATTCGAGGTGCCGGGAGAAGCCTCAGGACATGGCTCACTGGCTCCAGAGGTGCCCTGCGCTGGACAGAGCGCGCCTGGAGGTGTTCGGGGGACGTCCCCCGAGCCTGTTTGGCCGTCGCTCCCGCCTCCTCTAACTTCGTAGGTGGCGGATGCGGCGGTGACGGGTTGGCCCCAGCAGCAGCCCCAGCAGCCTCCCCGTCGGCGCGAGAGGGACCCAAATCAGTTTGGGACGAAACTGGCTTCCCCGGCCTCCTGTCTGGGCACGG
>JAUYWV010118592.1:0-11797 GCA_032274565.1 Nematoplana nigrocapitula
TTTAGTACGTACGCACTATGGGGGGAGGGGGGTCAGGCAATTGCGTACACTTGCGTACAGGGGGGAGGGGGTCGAAATATTACGATTTTTGCGTGCGTACTATGAGGGGGAGGGGGGGTCAGGCAAATGCGTACACTTTCGTACAGGGGGGAGGGGGTCGAAATATTACGATTTTATGCGTACGTACTAAATGGATGCCCCCTTATATTTCTTTATCCGAACGTTTTACAGACTTTTGCATTAGCTAGACAGATTTGTTAGGTTAAGAATTTATAGTTTAATTAATTAATATTCACCATAAATCCAAATTCAATGATTTGTTTCTTCCTTGAAAGTAATGCAATGAACAGCTTATGGTGAAAAACCTAAGTTTTACCTCTTGGGGTAAAACACGGCACCTTTGCACCCTATAGTTTAGAAAAATAGTTATTATATTGACTAAGAAAACAAACGTAAGTAATTACGTGGACTTTCCTGCGTGAATATGTACGTTAACGAAGAGAGAAGGATGCTATGGCTGCCTCTTATGCTCCAAAAGTTTAGCCCAGCACTCTGATGGATCTATTGATACTTTATGAAAATATTTTTCTCCATTTTGTGAAGACAAAATGAATGATGTCCTGGCAATTTCCAAATAAATATAATTTCAAATTTGGTTGTTACATATATTGTTAGAAATCACACACCAAATCGTCAGGATAGTTTATATATTTATCGATTTCAAATGTTATTTCTTATATAAGGAGAGAAATAACAGCTCTGGAATTATCTCATTTTCTGAGGATAGATGTGAGAATTTTATTCGACGGCGAACGGAACGTCTACGTGTACGCCCCCATGACAGCGAGACGTAAACTGTGTGGTATGTGCGGTTACTACGACGGCCGACCAGACAATGACTATCTCAACTATGGCAAAGAACAAGTGCTCAATCTGAAGGATTTCATCCGTAGTTGGAGTGACCCCAACCCCACAGACGCTAATGTGTATCCCAAAGTGCCGCCCCATCCGTGTTTCGGTCTTCAGGGGAAGAACAATGCACTGGTAAAGGCACTACTCCGCATTTGAGTATAGTCTTTATAACTATCCGATTAGTACAATTAATCATGTGACAGAGATTACTACATTTTTTATGTAGGACGGAATTTTTTAGTTCCTGTCTTAACTGACAACAAATTTCTAGATTTGACAAAAGGGGTTTTCTAATTTAAGAAGTACATGTTACGAAGCATAAATAGACTATAGTGAATCTACCAAATAAGCATTCAGAGTTACAGAAAGACTTGTTTATTCCACACCTTCGTTATGTCTAAAACCTACACCATTGAGTGAAAACAATGCCTGGAATAAGTGTCAAAAGTGATCAAGTATAACGATAAAATGCTTACGTAACTGTAACAACCATAAGTAACTTAAATGGACTTAAGATAAAATAAGTAGGTATAAGATTAAATTTAAGGCACGTGTGCTCGTTGGGAATGTAACCAAAGCAATATCACTTGCTGTCCTCGTTTTCGTTTTTCATTTTATATAGAAACAGTATCCAAGGAAACATTTCTTGAGAGATTTGTTTATTTTACATACTAGCTTCTTCAGAGCGATAATGTATATGATTAAATATAACAAATGTGTAATAGGGATATAAACATAATTAGTATCTACGGAAGGATTACAGTTCTTTTTAAATATAAACAGTATTCAATGGATCATGAAATGTCTGAATGCAGAATAAAGAAATTTACAATGAAAAAATATAGAACATACACAATGGTTTTAATCTCCGAAACGTTTGGGATTTGCTGGTTTGTATAGATTTAAAAATGAATGTAATTAATGCTTGTATATCTTGCTCCGTAAAGAAAACATAAGTTAAAAAATCTAGTAATAAATCAATAATGGGGAATGCAATACCGTCCAAAAATCAAGTGTTGCCATCAAAAGTAAAAGCTTTCATTTCTTTAGTCAAAAATGCATTCACTATGTAAAATGTTGCCAAATTTATCAAATCTGTGCATTAACCATAAATCAAATGTGGCATTAGATTGTCAACATATTGCATTTGTAATGTAAAAATTGCTGCATGTCGACAGTAAAATTCTTACATTTTATTAATCAAAATGTTGCAATTCATGTATCCAAATATTGGTAATAAATTTCAAACTGGTAATATTAGTACAACTGACATGCGCACACATAATTACACAATGACTGAAACATTTGAACTTCAACAAAAATCACAACAAAGACAATTGGACAAATTAGATAAATTGTTAGTGGCAAATGTGCTACTGTGGATAACAACGCATTTACGAATGCTTCGATATAAGGAGAATTCTTCGCCTCCAAGTACCGCGAACACCTTTGATTTCATTCTCTCGTAGACGTTCAGTAAAGATTCCGCCTTTATGTCGATGGCTACTTTGTGAATTGCCTCTGTTAATTCCGAAACGGTGTCTGGCTTAGCCCTTCTCTAATCATCGATTTCCACAAGGAATATCCCTACTCACTGGGATTGAGACTAGACGAGTAGCGGGGCAAACATATCATGCGAGCCCCAAACTCGTTGCCAATTTGCGTTGAAGCTCAAAATGTTTCATTCATTGTGTAATTATGTGTACGCACTATACGCATGTTAACTGAATTAGGTTTAACAGTTTGAAATTAATTGGCAATATTTTGACTCGTGAAATACAACAGTCAAATGTATAGAAATACAATTGAAAATGTAATATTTTGACAATATAATGCCACATTTTTATATATTTTGCATAAATTTTTTTAATGTGGCAACATTTTCGTATGGAATGCACTTTTAACTAATGAAATGCAAGTTTTTAGTTTCGATGGCAACACTTTCAATTTAGGACGGGAACGATTTAAGTAAGGTGTTTTTTAACTCCACGAAATTTCGTTAGGATCGGATCGCATATCAAGTACAGGTATAAAAATATTATAAGAAATGCTTCACGA
The DNA here is from genome assembly GCA_032274565.1 of Nematoplana nigrocapitula. Lineage (NCBI taxonomy): Eukaryota > Metazoa > Platyhelminthes > Proseriata > Nematoplanidae > Nematoplana > Nematoplana nigrocapitula. The sequence goes on from JAUYWV010118592.1 coordinate 2,971, forward strand.
AACAGATTTATAAGGAGTAAAATATATTGGAAAAGAATATGTGATTGGCAAAGAATATCAATGAAGATATGCCAAATTTCTAATACACTTTCAAAACCATTCCCTGGTGAACAGTCAAGACCAGATGCATCTCTTCCAAGAACTAATGAAGTTTTTTCATTTTTGTGACATTTATGCAAACTGGTATTGCCAACTTTAGTACTTCCATTTTCGTGTGCTCACTGCTTCTCACTGCCCCCTTCCTTCCTTCCTCCTCCAATCTCAGTACAAACTCGCTCTAGGCCAGTGTCAGATGTTATCGCAGAGCATCCTGGGCAAGTCGTGCAAATCGCGCATTGATCCCCAGCGCTATATTGAGATGTGCCAGGACGAATTGTGCCAGTGTCTCCACGACAACAACACACTGGAAGAGTGCCAGGACTTGGTCTGCACCATCGCATCCCAGTACGCCTATCAATGCTCGAGGAAGGGATTGGCCGTCAATTGGCGTGACTCGAGTGATGTCTGTAGTAAGTACTGTATCGTAGAATGTACTAGTTGCTATTCTGCATGGCCACAAAGATGCAGAATACCATTATGATGTCTTCGCTGTTTTCTCCTTATTATAGAAACTCCTATGTGCGAGAACGGTCGAATTTTTATGGAATGCGGAAATTCTTGTGGCAAAGAGTGCGGACAGACAGCATTGGAAAATGAATGCGACAGTTTGTGTGTGGCCGGATGTTTCTGTCCAGATAGTAAGTACAGTATATCCCAACCCATGCTAATTTAATTGTCATTGTACTTTTTCGAACTGCAAAATGCATGACAATAACTATACCACTTATATTAGTAGTACAGTTCAGTTATACTTTAATTTTGGTAAAACAACGGAATGCAAACCTGCAATACTTGCTATGTTTAAGCTTAGAATATTAGGACGTACTTTTTTAATATTGTATTACAAATTGTTAAAATTATGTACATTTAGATTAATTTAAAGTAAAGCACTTCAAATTAAAAAGGAATAAACTCAATGTTATGTTTAGTTGAGTCTTATAGGTATGAGATGTACAATATACGCTTGCAATATATCTATCAGACGGTTCATTCAAACTGAGATTTGACAACATAGGACCTATCTCCACTGATCTGTTTACAACCAGATTGGCAGATCGGACTTTGTATACTGATGCCCCACATCTAAAAGCATGTCTTAACTATGCTCAAATTAATAGTCAGATATTTTTATCTCTAAGCGTAGTATCTACTATTAACAGAGTTGCACTATCGTTCAGGGGAGCGAGTTATATAAATGCTTTGATAGTGATGTACCAGTGACTGATGTTAGATTTGGGTAAGGCATGTAAGGAAGCAGAACTGCTGTGGGTACCAGGCAAGTCATCGCTGTCTCAAATGGAACGACCAGACGGATGAGAAGGCAAACGCAGTCCTACAGGTAGATCAAGACCAAGTGACAGCTCTGCAGGATGTGGCGAGGGCAGAAGCCAGTGGCAGTCAGGTTTAGTCGAAATCTCCGGAGCTGACGGCCTGTAGATGGCGGACGGTGTGAGGACTTGGAGCACATCGTCCTGCAGTGTCTGGCCGTATTCAGGAAGAGAGCGACTGACCGACTAGTGCAACAGATCTAACGAGCCGACCGAGTGGAAGCGATAGTTTCACGAGTGTGAATGAAGACTTCGACAAATATGGCTAAGCAGCTTGATCTGGAGTAACCACAACAAGAACACAACATGGGATGCGGAGTTCACATCGTCCTTTTTAGAGGAGGTGACTGCTCTGGGGTTGGCTATCGATTGGCTGGTGACCAAAGGTCGGGTAGATAGGCCCGCCTTGGATGGTCTGGGAAAGCGATATATCTGATTGTAACACAGTTATGACTGCAGTGAGATGCTCTTTGAGGCAGGTTAGGGTGGTATATTGATCGACAGAGAAAGCTGCCTCTCACTCTCGGACTCGACTTGTATACATCGCTGGCTACTTGAAATATTTTTTGCCTTGAAAATCAACAATTTTTATATAGCACTGTTTTATTACATTATATACAGTATTTCTAACTGAGTGAACTAATTTTACAGATCGTCTTTGGGATGGCAAACGTTGTGTTCCAAAAGAACAGTGCCCATGTGTGCGACAGAGTTACAAAGAGAAAGTCACCTATGACCAGGGATCAAAACTCAGTCAGAAATGTGAAGAATGGTATAGTCTAAAAATGTTATTTTTACTCTCAGATAATTTTGTAAACAATCTATTCCCAAGTATTCATGTAATTGGTTATATGTATTCATTGATTGACTTGTTGTCAGTATTTGCGGAATGGGTGGACTGTGGAACTGCACCGAAAAAGCGGATTGTGACGGCCGCTGCTTCATCTCAGGCGATCCTCATTACACAACCTTTGATGGCCGAGACTTTTTCTTCGAGGGTCACTGCGAGTACACTGTTATGATGCCCAAAACGCAGGATCTGGTGGCCAGTGACGGGACCTACCCTATAGTTGTGTCGGTCAAAAATCGATACTGTGACTCGACAACCGACATCATCTGTTCCAAAAGAATAACCATAATTCTTGGCGCTGATCTCAGCCAAACAACCATCAGGTACTATCCGTTCATTTTGATGGTTTGATCTACAATTTTATTGCACCGCGTAAAGTGCAGATCACATGTTCACAAAGGTCGTGATTTGAATTTGTTCTTTTCAGCTTAAAATTATAAAGGCATAAAGCAAATATTATTTGCAATCTTTATTATGAACAGCGTGTATCCATCAGGTCTGTGTAGGTCGAGACGGTTTTATGAGTCTTGATAATAGATTTTTTGTATTTGGAACAATAGTAAATATCGCAGTTCGTATAGTACAGGAAAACCGAACACCGCTGTTTGGGGCTCATCAGCAATCCATACCTATGGTCCATTGAGCAAAGGACGTCAGCATATATTTTATTGAAAGGATCGCGAAAACATGGCGGCATTTTTGCATTAATGGTAAGAGCTAAATCACCTGACCGAAAAGAACCTAGTAAGAGACGAAACAAGAGCGGTTCAATGCTAGAACGACGAGCTAGAACGTCTCTGCATCTATAGAATAAAACAATTGAATTCCGCTCTAATGCAACCCTTTTACTGCTTAAAGCGCAATTGGTATTGAATCGCTCTTGGTCCTTGCTTGGTTATATTTGTCAGATAATCTAACTAACCCTATATCTTTTCTATCAAATATATGCTTATCTTTTTCAGATGGAAACAGGTATGTGTTACTAATCTGGCCATGATAAGGCCGAAAAAGCGCTTTCTAATCCTGTAATGCTGTATTTTTTATTTCATTTATAAATCATCTCGTTAGCAATAACTTAACCTATCGCCAAAACGATAGAGTAAAATACTTTTGTAAAAATAAACACATCGGCCTCTTTGCAATACTAGAAGTATCGTTGAAATTGTGACATATTTTTACCTGCCATTATTTAAATATCTCTACTTTTGCAATATGTATTTTTCATTTATCGAAGATGTTTCATTTTTGTTTATTAGATTGGAATCCAAGGATCAAGTCTATGTCGATCGCAACAGAATCGCAATGCCATTCAACAAGAAAAAATCGATTCAATACGCAATCAATATGGCGTCGACAGACATTTTGGAAATTTCAACTGACAAAGGATTCAAATTGTTGTGGGATGGTGGCTCAAGAATCGAAATTGTTTTGGCAAAAATCTACAAGAACAAGGTAAGTTCTTTGGTTTCCCAATTAAAAACATACAGTACATAGGGCAAAACCTTTTTTTGGCAACTTTTAGGTAATGGGTTTGTGCGGAAATTTCAACGGGAATGAAAATGACGACAGTCTGACGGCGGATGGCGAGGACGTCCAAAATGAAGGTCAACTGGCCGATCGATGGAAGGTCAGCGGTGATTGTGACTCGAAAACCAGATTCGAATATCGCGGGGCGTGCGCCCGCAGTCCGAGTTATGCCAAATACGCCTACAAAGTGTGCGGAGCTCTCGTCAATGGTAAATTCTTCGAACGAATAGGATAAGATCCATTCAATGATTGCAATAGGTTTTAAGATACGTCCTCACATCTCTATAAAATGGTCTGTCTGTCTATGTATGTACAATAGAATGTATGATTAACACGTCTGCCTCCTAAAATTGCGGGTTTGATAATATGATCCTTAAAAATTGTTGTGAAAATATTTCTACTTAAAGTAGAATTGTCTGTGTGTGTGTGTGTGTGTCTGGGCATCAATTTTGAATGGTTCATCCCAGGGCAAAACGAAGGGCAGATTTAAAATCAGCAGGTTCCTACGGATGTTTTTACCTGGTTTTAAATACATTTTTTAATTTATACTAATTGTTTTATAAGGAAAGAAAAACTTTAAATTATTTAAAACAAAGTAAAACCATGCTATATTTAGAAAACCATCCCACGGTTTTATTTTACTACTAATAAATCTGAAAGTAGTATACCTTGGAATTTATAAGTATAATTGGTTACATTTCAAGAGGTCACTTATACTGTGGCTTAATTATGACTAGGCAGTTTTTAAGACCATTAGCTGCCTTTGGGTTAACCCCGAATTGATCCAAAGAGAGTATTTCTCAATATAATTCTCCTCTCTGCTTTTTCCTGCTGAATCATCAGAATAAATTATTTACTTGAAAATTTCGTTGTTTCTTGACATTTTATTGCCTTATGTATCTCCCGATCGAATCCGGGTACCACCGCTAGTTTTCATATATAGATGAGTTCCCGTTTATTAGTTGTTTACTTTTCAAGCTGCCATTTCTGTTAAAGATTTTCATATAATTACAATACTCTTAGTAGTATATGATGTGTGTGGAATCCTGAAAATGTTTGATTAACGACCGGATGGATTCCTAGACATCACAAAAGTTAATTCTTCGAGGGATTTTTCCGAATTTTCATTGATTTGAGTATCCACTATTTGAGCATTCACTATAATTTGTTTCACAGGGAACGTCACCTCTCTCCCTCCCCCTATTTCCTTCTTCTCTCACAAAATTATTTTCTCCCTTCGTGTATCTGCAGACACCGCGTTCATGCCCTGCCACAAGGCTGTAGCCTACAACCACTATCGTGAACAGTGCGAGCACGACGTGTGCAGCTGTGGAACTCGTCGAGGAGGCGCACTCAAGCAGTGCGAGTGCACCGCCTTCGCCAGCTATGCCAGGAGATGTGCCCTGGATGGGGTCGTGCTCAATTGGAGAAGTGCAAAGATGTGCCGTGAGTTTTTCATCACTTGTTTTTTGTCGAAATAATTAACTAAATTTGGCATTGCAGTACAATTCACAAACAGAAAATGGTCAATAACCGAATAACGCTACTAGCAGTTCCATTAGTCCGCGTGTGTGTCTACTGTTAAGTGTTTTTAGCTGCTTTTCGCAAATTGCCCAATTCAAAATCTACGTATTTTTTGCAGATTGTCGACGGCATGGAACTCTAGCCATTTGTCATCGTCGGCTTCTTTCTCGCGCATTCACTCTTGCTGCTTGAAGTCCTCCTTCCCATTTGCGTATGTCTTCAATCCACTCAGTTCGCCTCCTTCCTACAGTTGTTAGAGTATACTAAGCCGCCCCATAGCAAGTCGCTTACGGATTTCTGCTTCTGATCCACCTTTGGCTGACACTAATGTTAGAGATATAGTACGCTGTAAATTACTATATAATGATTGACTATTATTTTTTATGTTTTATCTCTCCTCAGCTCGAACATAACTTGGTTTGCCAATTTTATGGTGTTACAATGCGCCCTATTGGAATTGTTGCATCTGGCGCATTTTGAAAAATTGGCGGGGCGACGCGCCGTCACAGAAGGCTAAGTGTTGGCTGCGTAGCGCTAAAAATTTGTTTAAAAATCGGTGGCGCGCGCAAAATTGAACACAATTGAACTGTGTAGCGCTAAACATTTGTTTGAAAATGGGTGACGCGCGCAAAATTGAACACAATTTGACTGTGCTGCGCGGCGTGCGCGACAAATCAGAAAACATTTCAGTGGGAAGAATATGCAATGTATTTAACCTCGACTACTATTTTGTATCTTTCTACGATAGTCATTTATTTGGCTAAGATTATCTGATTGAGGGAATTTTACGCTCTATTTCCAGTAAATATAAAATGCTATTCCATTATTGTCCGACGATATTTTAATAGATATTATCGATCAGTAGGGGATAATGGATTCCTCTCTCTCTTTCTCTCTCTTGGTGTTCTGGCAATGATTTCATTTGTTTTAAATATTTTCGAATGCACTAAGTTTAAATCCTAATTGTATTGTGTTTGACACAGATATTTATACTGTACACTTGATTTCACGTTATGCCTTCCTATTTTCATGCAGCTCGCATCTGTCCAAAAGGCATGAAGTACACATCTTGCGGATCCTCAACACGAACTACCTGTCGCCAGTTGCAAGAACTCAATGGCAAAACTGTCACGGAAGAGTGCATCGAGGGCTGCGTCTGCCCAAAGGTAAAATTCCCCCTCATAAGCATATGCTTCTATCTGCCAGCGAATAGGGGATAAGCAGTATGAAACAAAATACTTTTCAGGGAAAAGTGTTCGACGAAGTGACCGGAAAATGCGTCAGCTCGCAGAACTGCAAGTGCAACTATCTGGGTAGCAGCTACGATCCCTACTCCGTACGTCAAGATAGGTGCAATAATTGCACATGCAGAAATGGAGTTTGGCAATGCACCAAGAAAGACTGCACAAGTAAGAAAGCTTCGATTTTTTTGTTTAATGTCTCCCCGCTTTTTGTTTGCGCTTCTGCACATAAAGTTGTACGAAATTAAACTGTTGTGTTCCATGTAACCGCAATTTCTCTCTCATTCTCTTCCGCCCTCTCTCCTCCTTTCTTTCCTCTTTTATTTTCCTTTTCTGTCTCTCTCTCAATTTCCTCATTTTTCATTCTTTATGTCGTTTTCTCTCTCTTTTCTCCGTGAGGTCTAGGCGCAGACGCGACCTCGCGAGTGGGAATTACAACACCGTAAACTGTTGTTCCAATGGGTTATCGATCCTGCTGAAAATTCTATTGCTATAAATAAAACACGATGTTTTCTGATGAAATAAGTTAATTCCCAACAAGAGGCTTAAGTCTGCCTAAATCTCGCAGAGATTACCCATCAAATACGTATTGTTGAAACACGAAAGATTAGCTGCGATGAAATATTGGTGTGGAATACAGCAAACCCCACGCCATTCAATCGGCAACCATATGCTGTACAGTGTAAACTACATTATTGCCTTTGCTAACAAAGATTCATATTCCTATATATACTGTGCATTATATGGACTAAAACTTGTTTTAAAAATTGCAGATATTGACTACTGTCCGAAAACGATGAAATGGTTCGACTGCGGTATCTGCACCAAAACATGCACCAACCTAAACAATGTCTGTCCGAAAGACAAATGCCAAGCGCCTGGCTGCTATTGTCCCGAAGGCAAGGTCCTCTACCGAGGAAAGTGTATCTCTCGTCACAACTGCCCGTGCTTCATGAACGGCAAAGTCTATACAGACGGCGACAAGGTGAAACGTGGTCCTCTGACCTGTCAACAAGACTGGTAAGGCATTGATCAATTTCCACTGTCAATTTAATTTGACTTGCTTTATATTGTTGCAAACCAGGGATGTCTTCATATATATTTCCTGTAGATGACGTAATTGTATTTTATATTCAGAGAATTGCGAGACTTGCTTGGTTACAAACATTAACAGTTTTCTTGAGATATATCATGCAACGTACATATGAATATTGAATGTTCTTCAACGTGAGTAGCAAATCTATCTATATATCGGGTGTTCTGCTTAGTCACGCATGTTCTCGTTTCATGGCATCCATTTTTTCCACTCCGTTCGATTTCCTACTTTTTGTTTTAGATTCTTATATGAATCTGTATTTAATTCTGCTAACATGCATTTTTTTGGCTTTCCACATCCACGTTTTCCACGAAATCGCCTTCTATGATTGTTTTCATTAAATTATCTTTTCTTAAGATGTGCATATCCAGTTCTCCTTCCGTTTCAATATAGTCTGAAGTAAATTACGTCTTTCTTTTATCTCTTCTAATACTTTTTTGTTGGTTTTCCGATTCTGCCACGATATTTTCTGCATTCGTCTCCATATCCACATTTTGAATGCTTCTATCGTTTTCTTATCACTTTCTTGGAGTGTCCATGTTTCTGATTTATACAGGGCTACACTCCATATTATTGATTTGACAATTTTCTTCTTAGTTTATATGTTTAACCCTTTGGTGAGCAATTCTCTTCGTTTAGTAAAGGCTTGCTTGGCCATAGCAATTCTTGTTCTTATTTCATGGCATCTACCATCCGATGTGATAATTACACCTACGTATTTAACCTTTTCACTAGTTCTAATTCTTTATTGTCTAATTTTATGGTCATAGTATCATTTCCCGATTTCGAGATCCGCATTATTAGTGTTTTCTTTATATGTATTTTCTGATTATATTTTGCAGCTGTGCTATTCAGATTGTCTAATAGTGTTTGTAGTCGCTTTCATGTATCTGCAGTTAATGATTGATCATCTGCGAATCTGATATCTTTGATGAGTTCACCGCCTACTTTTATTCCTTGTTCTATATAATCCAGTGCTTCAATCATCATTCTCTCTGTATACAGTCGTGGCCATAATTCACCAGCCACCTCTAAATTTGTTATGTCTGGTGCATCTGCATGCGTGACGAGAATGCAATTATTGATATATAGTTTGTGATAGACCAGATATGCCTCTAAATATGTAGTAGAAATATAGTGTGTTGTTACAACATCAGTTTCG
>JAUYWV010118593.1:0-11930 GCA_032274565.1 Nematoplana nigrocapitula
ACTACAAAAAAAGGGAGTGACGAGAAAAAAAGAGTGGTAAGAGAGATAGAGAGACGGGACGAGAGGAGAGAGTGAGAGAGAGACGAAAAAGATTAAGAAAGACGAACTGTTAGATAAAGACAGGTAAGGAAGAGATTTGAGAGGTAGTGTTATTGTGTTATAAAAGGTGACAAAGTAGGATAGGGTGATTGATAAAATAATTGAAACAGTGAGGAAAGAATAGATTCCGAAGAAAAGAGAAAGGAGGAATAGAATTGAGAAGATAATGAGGAAAGAATAAAGATAGTGGAGATGATGTACAGAGTATTTTGGGTTATGCTTGAGTTGGATCTAGTGAGAAGCGAGTTTGATTTGGGATGCGCAGCGCTGGATGGGAGAGGAACAATGCAGTGCTCCCTGTGCCGATTGTCAATTGGTTCTCTGAGTGTGTGTTGTCTTGCCATCCACTCAGAATGCAGAGCGATTCCCGCCGCCCTGGCTGATTGCGATGCAGCGGTACGGGCCGCCGCCCTCCTATCCCAACTTGAAGATCCCCGGACTGAACGCGCCCATCCCCGAGAACTGCTCTTTCGGCTACCACGCGGGCGGATGGGGCAAACCGCCAGTGGATGAGAACGGACGCCCGCTCTACGGCAACGTTTTCGGCAACCCGCTCGAACCGGCCGAAGCACAGCGCGATTTGGACACGAAAGCGGCTCCACAAGGTGGGTCATATGCGGTCATACAGCTGGCTGAAACGATAGCAGAAACAGGTAGCGCGCGAACAGAGAAGGACAATGCGCTGTTCACGACTGCAATGGCGCACTCTTTCTGTGCTACCGCCCTAATAACCCGTGCTTTAGTTTGATTGGGCAAACGCAAGGATTAATTCTGCCCTTGATTGTTTCAATAGGAAAATCATTGGTGGATGTGTCTTGATGCAGTCCGTCTGATTTTGTACATCTAAGAAGGACTCTACGACAGTGCACGCGGAATAGGAGAACAAGATGGTGAATTGATGAATTGTAACTGTCTTCCTCTCATGCCAGATCGCTCTCCTTAGATTTCTGCACAAATGAATGGATGATGATGAATGCTAGAAGAGTTCCCCAAAGATGAAAGCTTGTTGTACATGGTGAGGAAGTATGATTGTTGTGGAAGAGACGAGGTAACATCTTGCTCTTGGCAACAGTTGGAGGGAGAGGTATGTGCGAAAGGAAGAAGAGGACGGACGAGATTTGAATGGCTCGAAACCGGACCGGGAAGCAGAAGAAGGAGGGTTGGTCAGGCCTAAGGCTCTGGTAAGAGTTGTTGAGCAGCTTAATATTTTTGCTTCTCTCCACGCGTGCAGAGACGATCCATTGGGGAGAACTGGAGTCGGACGAGGAATCGGAGACAGACGAGAGTTCGGGCGGTGAGGGTGAAGGCGAGGATGAGGATGACCGAAAACGAGCGACCGGAGAGGACGACAAAGGCGGAATGATCACCCCCGCCGAAGGGTGAGTTGGCTTGAGGTGTTCTCTAATGACAGATCCACTTTTCGCTGTATGAGCAGAAGAAATCTTTACATATTTGGGGCAGAACATCATTAGAAGGTAAGTGGGAGAACGCATAAAGGCCCTATTTAGGTCCGGAGAACGCATCACGTCTCTGTTTAGGTCCAGAGAACGCATAACGTCTTTGTTTAGGTCTGGAGAACGCATAACGGCTCTATTTAGGTCCGGAGAACGCATAACGGCTCTGTTTAGGTCCGGAAAACACATAACGTCTTTGTTTAGGTCCGGAGAATGCATAACGGCTCTATTTAGGCCCGGAGAACGCATAACGGCTCTGTTTAGGTCCGGAGAACGTATAATGGCTCTGTTTAGGCCCGTAGAACGCATAACGGCTGTATTTAGGCCCGGAGAACGCATAACGGCTGTATTTAGCCCCGAAAAACAAATAACGGCTTTGTTTAGACCCGGAGAACGCATAACGGCTCCTTTTTTGAAGGCGTATAAAATTTTTAAAATTCAGGGAACCGATTGCGCATTGCCTTTTAAATCCAGAAACTGCACATTAATCGAGCCAGAACTAAAGTGTTGCTATGTGTGTGTTGCAGTCTGGTGACACCGAGCGGCACCTCGAGCGTTGGCGCCGGGCTGGAGACTCCGGAAAGTATCGAACTGCGGAAGAAGAACATCGAAGAGGCGATGGAAAGCGGTGGTGCCACCCCCCAGCTATTCCACGTCCTGCCCGAAGTGGACGCATCTGTGGGGGATGCGTTCATGGGGAGCAACAAGCTGTACGACATCCCCGGGATGGGCACCCCTGCTCCAGCTGCCACCCCCACGTCCTCGGCTTCGGGAGATGCCGCCTTGAGGCAGAAGAGAAAGCGAGCGGCCCCATCGAGCAGCGGCACGGCTTCGGGGACGACCAGTGGACAAGCGAGCACGGAAGCGAGGGCGAGGGAGGAGAGGCAGGCCAAGAAGTACAAGGAGTTCAAGTTTTAGTGTACATACTGCTGCCCTCCCCCCCACACACTTCAAAGTTGCGCTCTTTGTGTTGGTCTCCTCTGTCTGTGTATAATTCATATGTGTCATAAGATGCAAAATACATTTACTTGTTCCCGAAGACTGCATTTTCACTTGGCTCGGATACGAGCCACCGCTTTTGTCATTTGTACGTTATTTGTTTGATACTATTTTTGTGCCCATTTTTAAGTTAATATCGCCCATGAAATTGACATGATATTTTCCGCCCGGCGAACTTCTTTCGCAGAGAATTAACTGACAAAATCAACATACAGTATACATAAACTACTATTGTAGATTTTTAATAGCTGTGAGTCAGTCGCTTTGCTTTATACTGTACTGTATACTCGAATCATTGAAATTCCTTCTTGCAGCCCTACTCAACTGTTCCCGAATGTTACTTCTATATCTTATATAAAGTAGAGTTGTCTCTCTCCCTCTCTCGATTTCTGTGTGTGTCTGGGCATCAATTTTGAATGGTTGATCCCAGAGAAAAACTAAGGGCAGATTTGGAATCAATTTGAAACCAATATTATGATTCTTACCAGTTTTTTTCAATGTCCACATTGTCCACATGCTAATCTGAAGGGTACCTGTGAAAAGGTAATATCATAACTTGCTTTCTTAGATACTTTCAGCAATCTAGATTCCTCCCTTTTTCTGCGTTGGCATTTTTTGCAATGCTTGTACGATCTTAAACTGCCAAAAGACAGCAGAAGTACAGTAACTACAGGGGGTGTGGTAGAGCGCAATTACAGTCTAAGTAAATCACTGTTTCCTGATTCCGAAATAGAAAAGCTCTTTTCACGTGTCTGACAGAAACCGATTTATATTATGCGCAAAACGACGCTGGTATTTCACACTGTATTTACAGGCGCCTATAATGGTGTAGTCAAGAAATTAAGAGAGGAAAGTAGCTAGTCACTGGAGGTTGTTCGCTTTGCACGGTAGCCAACACAAACCGAATTGCATTCTTTTCAGTAGACCCGGCAGAAGACGTTTTTGAAGAGTGCTCCCTCCTGAACGAAAAAATAAATATGCTGTTTAAACTGATTTGGTCCATTGTTACAGCACTATAAGTTGATCGATTTTATTGATTTTCATCGTCGCGAAAAAACTGGCCATTTGTAGAGGAAAGGCATATTGCTGGTCAAGGTCTCTAAGTTTTAAATTCCCCAAGAAGAACATTTCACACTCTGACTGTGCCTTGACTGATTGTTTACATGTTTTTTCAGGATTTAAATAAAATCTTAGCCTGTGTTAGTTTGTTGGTTTATCAGCGTTATTATTATCTAAATGGGCTGTAGCAGCACTGCATGACCCAACTTTTATTTTCTCTATGAACTTCCAAGGTTGTGGGGATTCTTAAAAAGAGTACCTACCTAAAAAATAATTTTAAACTCTTCTCTCAATTTAAAAACTTTCCCGATAAACCTTCTCCAATAGATTCGACTCTTCTTTTGTTCGTATTGGGGTTCCTGTTGTCGGTAGTACTAGTGGCTCTGATATTTTGGGGCAAAAAGATGTAATTTGACATTTCTCTTTATTGATCCCCATTTGATAAATGAAGAAATGCGACGAAAAACGGAGCCTGTGGCACCCACATGAATGAAAATTGATCAGAAAATAGCGCATGTTGTGCTCAGCGATTAAAAGGGTGGGTACAGAAAATATTGAACAATTATAAATTTCGGTTTAAACTTTCGTGGACGAAGAAAAATAAAATCGGTTAACTTGTGGGAGGAACTCTGAGTTCCTCACACCATCAGACCTGAAATCGAGCGTGCTGCTAGCGCTTTCCTCGTATGGCGGTGTGCTTGCAGATTGGATGTCACATTTGTTCTGTTCTCCTGTACAGGTGTCATGCACAGGCGCGGTGGTCTATCTCAATTCCGTGGCGGGGACGATCCCCCCTTCTACATGCAGCGCGGTGGTGGTGGTGGACTCCTCGGCGCCCCCCCAGGTCATGGTGGCCCCCGTGGTGGCGGCGGTGGGGAGGGCATGATGGGGGGTGGCTTCATCGAGCCGTTAGGACCGATGGGGTCCCAGGGTCTCCTCGGCGACAGACCGCTGCGCAACATCAACCCGGATGTGAGTGTGAACTCTTTCTTCGCTGATTTGAGGCAACAAGTGTTAGCTGAAACAAATTAAATCAGTTGTTGGCGGCCCCGAATCCGCTTCCTCAAAACGAGCCGTCAATGTGCTGATGCCGGTATCCACAGCACGGATCGCGTAATTATTACAATGCACACACACTGTACTATTCCCTACTGTTATAAATAGTATATATGGTTTAGTGAAAATAAATTCTCATTGTGAATCTGAACTACCGATTAATGGCGTTGACGCGAGCGAGTCTTGACTTTCTTTCTTCGGCGGCTCCTCTCATAAAATAATGCTTGTTGTCTTAGCGTGCCGTCAATGCGAGTTCTTCCAGCCTTCGTTCTTCCAGTGGTTATCGCCGGGATCAGAGGCCCGTTTCACCAGTCGTTCATACGAACATTCTTTGGTAAGAACATTCATACGATCATCCGCCTGTTTCACCATTTTGTTCGTAAGAGCAAACTGCCACGTCGTTCGTACTAATGTTTGTGGAGTCTAAGAATGTTTGCAGGTTGTGCGTGCGAAGTAACTGTTTAACCAATCACATCTAAGAATTTTATTTGTTCGAAATATCTACATCATGCGTTACTCGAGGACACAAATGATGCCCGTTGTTCGACAAAGTGTTGTCTTTGCTAGAAATACCCTTTTAATTATATACCGGAACATCATCTTGTCGAAGAGTATCGTTTGCCTCGAGCTGTGCTCGGTGACATTATGGAAATTGTGAGTCAAAATTTGACGTCCTAATCTGTGCAGAATAATGTCATCCCAGTTGACATCCATGTAGCCGTACGAATGTCGTAGAAATTTAGAATGTTCGTACGAACAACTGGTGAAATGCGCCTCAGGTGTCGATGCGTACCATCACAGCGTCTCACCGATGGGATTATCATCATCTGCATAGGAAACTTAATATATGATTTGCACTGTGTGGGAATCCTTCGCTTTTGCTTCCTGTTTTATTATTACATCAAAATGCGTTCTCTCAAACTAAAATGGTGATAAACATTTAGATATGTACAATTGATGTACTGAAAAACAAAACAAATGAATAGTTAGAAGTATTCAAATGTATGACATTATTATTTCACTATTTTATTGACGTTTTGCCTTAGCAACCACTTCATAGACAAGTCTCTTTTTATCCTTCCTATAATTATGCCCGTCTTCAATCCTACAACCGAGCTTCTGTGTTACCTGGTTCAGGTTGCCGCAGTCCTGAATATGGTGAGCAGACAACAGAGAGGCCCGCCGATGCAGCCTCCACCTATGCAACAGCCCCAGGCCTTTCGCGGCTTCGGGCCAAGGAGGGGAGGAGACATGCTCGATAGACGCGGTGGTGGTGGTGTCGGTTTCCGACCGAAGCGCAGACGCGAAGACAGCAACGATCGAGTAATTATTACAATTCAACTCACAGTATACTACTCACTACCATTAGAAGTAGTATACTACTGCTTTATTGAAAAATATCTTATGCATTGTAGAAGCTGACTGCCTGCAATTTATATCCGGGTTGGATTATATAGATTTCGCAGGTTTTGTGGTTCAAACTGTCTGTTGCCAAGCACCATGTGTTAGTGTGATACATTCTATTTGGTGTAGTGTTGGCATTTTTCGATCCTTTACTTGCTGTTCAGTTTATTGGCCAAATTGAAGATCCTCAGACGCATGTTGACAGTAGCCATGTTCAATGATCAACGTACTTTACTTTCTCTCTAGTCTACGCATCGGACGACAACTTTATTAAAAAGATTCGGCGCGCCGTTGAGGATCTTTATTTCACTGTGACCCCGAAGTCGTGTCCAATTTGTGTTCTTAATTTTCCCAAGACCGTGATGAAGCAGGTTTTAATGGGAAACGCCCAGTGTGTGGTTAAAAAACTTCAGT
This sequence comes from Nematoplana nigrocapitula, assembly GCA_032274565.1. Lineage (NCBI taxonomy): Eukaryota > Metazoa > Platyhelminthes > Proseriata > Nematoplanidae > Nematoplana > Nematoplana nigrocapitula. Next base: position 6,486 of record JAUYWV010118593.1, read on the forward strand.
TAGTCCAATGTTTTTTTAGTTGAGTTGGAATCCAATCAATAATAGGAGTTGAGTTTCCTCAAATTTAGCATTTGGAAGTGGTTTTGGCGATGTTGTCCATAATAAAAACTTGGGATGAGAAACTCTTGGTGATGTCAGGAAATATCTTTAGCGTCCAAGCAGTCTGCTCATATTTCTTTTCTCCCAGATATTTGACAACTCCACGAAATATATTCCATGTGGGCAGTATCGTAGCAAGTACAGCTGCAGATAGCTCTCAAAGCGTTGCAGTTAGACCTCAGTAGCAGTCTACACCATCGCGAACGACTGCTTAGCAAATCAGTATATCATAAATAAATGGCCATGCCCACAAATCACGTAGCCAAAAATCACAAAGCAATGGCAAACGGTGTTCCCTCGTATAGTTCCTGATACTATATTTCGTGTTGTTAATACACTGCTATCAAATTGTCTAATCCACTTCCCATATCATAATACAAAACGCACTAGGTGTTTTCCTTGAGGGCGGGTTGTTCTGGAAAGGAGTGAGTGGTGTTAACTCGCTATCATAGAGGTACGGAACCCCCATACCTTGCCTCAGTGCGGTGAGGCATACGGCTGTTGAAATCATATTCTTCCTGAGATTAATTACCAGTAGCCTACGCTGTTTGCAAACTACTCGCGCAAATGCGATTCATCCAGGTGTGCATCTTTCGTACTACTTATACTCACACAAATGCAACTGCTTCAGGGGTGCATCTTTCGTACTACTTATACTCACACAAATGCAATTGATACAGAGATTCATCTTTCATACTGCTTATACTCGCACAAATGCGATTGATTCAGGACTCTTTTTTTCCTACTACTGAAACTCACCCAAAATAAATTGATCAAGATATCCATATTTCGTACTACTTATAGTCGCGCAAATGCACTTTACCCAGAGGTCGATCTTTCATAATACTTATACTCGCAGAAATGCGCTTCATCAAGAAATTCATATTTCATCTACTTATATTCCTTCAAATATACGAGTGTTCCAGAGACAAGTGGAGCTGACTCGACTTCGTATGTGATGCCAATTTGTCATCATCTCTTCACTTGTCGTACATTTACATTACTATGGTCTTGACTGAATAAATGACGCGTGTCTGACCCCGCTGCCCGATAACAATTAGTCGGATTTAAACCGCCCAATTCGTACTTTAGGGCCATCTAGAATCATTTCAAAAATGTGTTTTACAGTTTCGAAAATATGATCTGTCAGGTTTGAGCAGTGTCTCCCACGTTGCAATTGGGCTCCGCGTTTGCTGAAACTTTCGTATCTGGCGGTATGCGCTAACCGTTACTTCTTTCTAATATTCGATTTTTTCCTATTCTATGTAGCACCTGCTCAAATGTTACTTTATTCTTCCAGTTGATGTTAAGCATTCTTCTCTTGATAAACTCCGTTTTACACATTGCTATTCTTGTTCGAATTTCCTTGCTGGAGTTTCCGTTTTCTGCGAGTGTGCGGACAAGGTATCTGTTACTTGTAAAAGGCATTCATCTTACAACTTTTAGGCAACAGTTGCTAAGGGATGACATCATAACTAGGTCAGTCAACCAGAGAGCCCCACGTCATAATTGATCTCGACCTCCTTATGGCGTGGCGCTCTCTGATTGGTTGACCTACTTATGACGTTATGTCCGGCCTGAAGAGGCATCATTTCCTGCTACTCGTTTCATACCTTTATCAGGTGTTCATTAGTATTGTCATCATTTGTTGGTATCATTGCTTGATCGTCTGCAAATCTGACAGATTGTATCAAGCGACATCGGTGTTATTTTCATTGACCATTGCTAACAATTGACCAGTAGTAGTGACAGTGAGCATCCTTGCCTGACACCACCTCTCTGTTAACAAGTCTGATAACTCAGAATTGATTAGATCGATCGAGAAAGTTAAGCACAAACAGCAGACAGCTGCTAGAAACGGAAAGGTCACATCCTATTGCCACCCACGCACTGTATTGGTTTATTGATTTTATTCGTTTGTAATTGCTTGAATGTTACCACATCCTCAGTTGAGTGCTTTTCAGACAAATTGTGATTCTCAGTGTTCACTCCCTCCCTCCCCCTTCTCCATCCAGTTCCCAGATTCGATGAACCGCGGTCGAAGTGATATCCCGCGCTTCCAAAGGTCAAAAGGTACGTGTGTCTCCCCGTGTGTCTTGTTGATTGGTTGCTCCATCGAGCGCTCTCAGCCAATCACAATCGGTCGACTCATTTGTTAGCTGATGATAAACGCGCTTCTGTTATGCCACTTATGATGGTTTGATTGTGCCCATGTTTATTTATCGCATTCCAAGGCTGTGTCCGCTAATAAAAGAAGCGGGAGTGTTAGTCGACTTTGTTTGGTCGCCGATTTCCAGGTGTTATTTTGACTACCCAGTTGGCTGTCGACCGAAGCTTATCCCAATCGGATTTTGGAGTCCCCGCCTGTTTCAACGCATCACCACACCACTACCAATTTATTCATACTCTTCTTCATTCTATTTCCTTCTACCATACCTTCTATCATGCGATCTGCTCAAATTGCACCACCAAAGAACTTCAGCTTTCTTCTTTTTATGGTTGTTGTTATCACTTGTTTTGCTTTGATTCCACGTGATGCCCAGGAGGCCTCTGAAGTTGACTGGGGGGAGGGCGTCCCCGGGGTGAATTCCCGTGACCTTGACCTGCTTTGCTATGCTTGGCTCTCGCCGTTAGTGACCTAATGACATACTACAGTCTGATTTGACGACCTACTTTTGACGTCATTATTTGGGAATTCCTATTCTGTTTTTAGGTGAGTTAGAGGGTACGTGAATCCTACTACCTACCCCCTTTCTCCTGCCTTTAATCAGTACTCTGATCCACTCGACCAATCGTAGGCATGCTGAGAAACCACTCCAAAAGTGTAATGCACTGTTAGACTGGAAAATGGTCAAACTTCTCTTGCGTTCCTGATCCAGTGGAGGTCAACGGTGACAGTTAACTTGCCCAGGCATAACTAAACTGGAAGACTCACTCGTAATGGTATGTGAACATCTCATCTTCTATGGATTATCTATAGCTTTCTCGGCAAACGCTACTCACCCCGTTGTGTCAGCTGTGCAATCGGCAGTCTTGTCAACGATATTCTTCCACTCATCCCAAGTTATCTGGTGGTGGTTGTTGTTCTGGTCAGTTGTTTACTATTTTAATTTATTCCGATTACAATAGCCCTATATATCCCAAAGAGTTCAGATGATATTGAGTTTTGTTTGATAGGGCATCGTTTACTTTAAATCGCGTTGACTGCAAAAGAAAGCATTCAGTATTGTTCCATTTGCTACTGGTAACATGGCTGCTCTCGCTAACCAATCAGCCGTCTCGTCGGAGGATGTCGACTTCCGCGTTTCTCCTATCACATTTTCTGCCTCGCAAAAGTCCTCTATGCTCCTACTCCGTCTCTGCCCCCACTCTCTCTCTTTCTTCGTCTGTCTCTCTCTTTCTCTTTCCCTTCTCTCCCTCCCTCTTCCCCCCCCCCTGTCTCTCTCTCTCCCTTCTCTCTCTACATCGGGGAAATGGGCGGGGAGGACAACATGGCGTCGGCGGACGTTTCTGTTGGCGACACGGTGAAAGTGGAGAAAAAGGTAACGGTAATTCTCCTCCACGCTACTTCTGCGTCTCTGTGGCACATTGCACTCTCCAGCTCCGTGCGCTCCCGACGGTTCAGCCCGCTGTTGTTCAGGGGCTTCTCCCCTTCTCTCTCTCTCTCTCTCTGTGTGTGTGTGTGTTCTGGCATTGATCGTCTTCCTCGTGCGGTGGTATTCCGAGGGTGATGTATCTGTATGGTGCAGTGGAAGAGAAGGTGCTCTGTAGTCTCGTCCTGTTGTGGGCAGCAGCATTCGCAGGACGGTGTATCGGCTTTGCATCATTTTTATGACAACTAAAAACGAAACTCTCACAGCTTCTTTTATCATTTTTGCACCACATAAGTAACACTATAGATTTCCTCACCATTACTGCACAGTGTACAAACACTCCCCGTAAAGTACATAATTGAAGCGAAGAGAAGTATCGTCAGCCATGGGTTTTTGCTCTGTAGAAAAGTGACAATTCACGCGAACACCGCCGCATTATCTGTTCGATCATATTTGGGACAAAGATCGTAATCCTCCCTTGTCCGCTTTCAACGCTTTTATCGCTTGATTAATGTTCACTCCCGGTTCTTGTTTGCAGCAGAGTTCGGAAACGAACGGGGAAGGGAAGGCGGACGTTGAGGGCGAAGGAGACGAACCGGATTTGGACTTGACCGAGGAGGAGACCGGCTTCAAGGGCCGAGGCGGTGGACGAGGGGCTCGAAGAGGTCGAGGTCGCAGGATTTGATTGGACTGACAAGGGACGTGCGCGTTCATTTAAACAGTGCGTTACTGCGCAACTTTACTCCTCTACTGTTTGTGTACTCTTCTCAATAAATTCGATTTGTCAGTGTTCAATACTGTCCTCGTTTGTTTTCACGTGTGTGTGTGTGGGGGAGGGGGGGTCAAGGTGCACTGAGGTGTCTTACTGGGCCACACACTCGTCATAATTTTCAGCATAGTACTAGACTATCACGAGAATAGCCGTAAATTACATTGAGCAGCTCTGTCGGAGACGAAGTAGACGTCACCCAGCCACCTATACCTAACTGACTCAGCCTGTCCCTTGTCTCGACACCATTGTTATATAATACCCAAGCAGTAATGCCACTGGTTGTAAATTCTTAAAACAATTTAGGTGTCCACATCAATGAGTCTAAGACCGAATGAATGTGTTACAACGTAGAAGACAACACAAGGCTAGTAGTGAATGAATTATATATCGATCGGAATAGAGAAGGCATGGGCAGAAATGTACAAATTTTTAGTTAAAATCAATTTTCTACGGCGAAAAAGTTTCGAAATTTAGTATATTGTTCTAATGAATTATAATCGGGTTGAATAGGGTATCTTTAAATTCTTATGAACATTGGGGCAGAATGTTATTTTTATCTTACAAAATAAGTTCATTAGAACAAGTTGTATAAACGATTTTCAATTATTTCTTTTCAAAATGAAATATGATTTTCTCACATAGTATCGGCTACAGTATGTTCCCGAAAATGATTAATAAAAATCGTCTGCCTTCCTACATCAATTTCTGTGGACAGCATTTTCCGTTTGTGATTTTACTGTATGTGTTAAAAATGATGAGTATTACATTGATATGATTTTTGGAATCTAAGAATCTAATCTTTTCCAATGATAATCAATTATTTTGATATATTATGTTAAAACTTTTATAAATTGCTGCGTACATTAGGGTTGTCTACAAAGGTTTGACCGATGATTTTTATGTGATAACTTTTTAATTACTTCTTCAATTGAGTCGCGGTTGAATCGAACTGATTGCTTACTTGAATACCTTCCTCCATTG
>JAUYWV010118604.1:0-11929 GCA_032274565.1 Nematoplana nigrocapitula
CCGGTTCAACAACTTTATGGAGCAGACCTCTCAAGCTGCAGGGAACGTGAATTTGACATTTATATTTGACAATGCTATGTAGCTGTCATAGACGTATACGGGAACGCATTTGAGACCAAATCATGATTTTCTGCCTGCATATAGCCCTTATTTGAATATTGCAGAGAATGCTTTCTCTGCATGGAAGGCAGCTTTCAAAACTCAACTCGCTGAAACTCTCTCCATGATTATGGAACTTCCTTTTCAAGAAAAACTTGCCACACTTGTGCAACTCGGGGAACAAAACATCGATGTGCCACAACTTATATCCCACGCTGTATCCAGTTGAAAGATATCATCCAAAACCACTCCTAATTTCAGGAAATTGATTTGACTTTGACATTAAACATTTATTATGCCGTTATTGAAATCCATTTGCCGCTAAAGTTTGTTCTAATGCCGTTGATGGCTGTGAAAACCTGTAACAGACGCATCGATCACCTACTAGCTTTAGTTAGATGGCTAATATCGACTTCTACGTGATGAAAAGTGATTTCATTATGCTGGTCGATCAACTGGAATGTGGGAAATCATTCTCATACGTCGCGGGAATTTTAAAACAACCATTCGAAAGAATGCAGACTTGAAAAGGGCATTAATAGATTTGAAAAAACTTCTCATACTGTATGATCAACATATGTCAAAAATAGAGATGTAACCTCTTTATGTACAGGGTGTCCCAAAAGTCTTTGACTTTTTAAAATAAGTTATATTAGACTAAAATAATAGTGTTCGTAATTATAATTTTTCTTAAAAATCAATGGATATATACAGTATATCAGCCATGGATTAGATATTTTATATACAATAGATGTTTTTAATTCAATGGTTTTGAATAATTTTAATTTTAATTTTAAACTTAGTTAATTTGAACAGTATTTAGAATGGCAAACTACAGTATAAAGCAAAAAGTTTATATTGTTTTGTGGTCGTTTGCATTTGATAACAGGGAAGAAAGTCGCGGTTATTCAGGGAGAAGTACGAAATAGCACCTCCGTCCTCCAGCTGCCAATGTCATACGATAATGGTCATTGGAATTTTTAGAAACGGTAAACTTGGCATCCAATCGTCAACGAACAGTCGAAAACTGCCAGTAATTATGACAGCAAAGAAAATATATTGCTATTTATAGAAAATGATTAGACATCATCTGTACGTTCAATATCGAATGAAACTGGCATTTCGAAGTCATCAGTAGATAGAATTCTTAAGAAAGAGGGGATGCATCAATACAAACCACACTATTGGCAAAAGTTGAATGATGGAGACGAAGACAGGCGTATCCAGTTTTGTGAGACAATTATTTGTCGTTTTAACGTATTTCCCGCTTTTTTAAGAATGTTAGTTTTTTCTGACGAATGTCACTTTGAATTAAATGGCTCAGTCAATAAGCATAACATCCACTTCTGGGAAAGAGAAAGCCCTAATCATGTTATTAGCACTCCTGTTAAAACTTCGTAACTGTTTGAGCTGCCATCAGCTACAATGGAGCTTTTTCAACTGATATCTCAGGAGAGACTATGTCGGGCGAGCGATACACAGACATCCTTCAACAAAGTGTTGTTCCAAACATGACAAATGCAGCACATTCAACAAAGTGTTGTTCCAAACATGACAAATGAAGCACATTCAACAAAGTGTTGTTCCAAACATGACAAATGCAGCACATTCAACAAAGTGTTGTTCCAAACATGAAAAATGCAGCACATTCAACAAAGTGTTGTTCCAAACATGACAAATGCAGCACTTTCAACAAAGTGTTGTCCCAAACATGACAAATGCAGCACATTCAACAAAGTGTTGTCCCAAACATGACAAATGCAGTACATTCAACAAAGTGTTGTCCCAAACATGACAAATGCAGCACATTCAAAAAAGTGTTGTTCCAAACATGACAAATGCAGCACTTTCAACAAAGTGTTGTTCCAAACATGACAAATGCAGCACATTCAACAAAGTGTTGTTCCAAACATGACAAATGCAGCACATTCAACAAAGTGTTGTCCCAAACATGACAAATGCACCACATTCAACATAATTGTTGTTTGTAATATTGATAGGTGTATAATCACACAATTTGCTTATTGAAATAGTCAAAGACTTTGGAACACCCTGTATACAATAGAACCAATAACCAATTAAAATTTAATTGCAGGCCTAGATCTATCAACAGCGGCTAAATCTGTATATTCTATCCATGTTTGTTCGTGCATTTTTCTTGTTTTCCATTTTTTATTTTTGTTTGCCTTTTTGCATCTGTTCTATTACATCAAGGGGTATTGCATCTGTTCTATTACATCAAGGGGTATTGCATCTGTTCTATTACATCAAGGGGTATTGCGTGTGTTTTGTGTGATGTGAGTGGCAAATGGATTTCAAAACCGATTTTGATTGTTGTTTCCTTTACAAACTATAAACATTTAATAGTGATCAACAAAATTAGTGGGTATCAAATTGATTATTACTCCATAGACCATACACCTAGATTATATAATAAATTTACTAAATTACTTTCCGAAATCAATGATTATTATTTTTTAAAGCCTTTCTTTAATATTTACATGGAGCGGCGATAATTTTCACGACAATAGAGAACTAGATGCCGGTTTGGATGGATTATTAGTTTTTCCGGTATTTAACAGTATAACCCTTGGCACATGGGCGGTATATGGGTCGCAAAAGTTTGGATTCAATCGTGGCATGTGTTTGTCGATGGGGCCTGCGAAAAATTCTTCTTTCTCCTAATACTCATTGTAAGAGTGCGATCAATATATTTGTACGGAGTATAAAGTGTAGCGCTGACGAAACTGTAAGACAGGTATGTAAAAATTGCAGAGGTGAAGCTGTAAACATAAAGTCGGGAACGAACGATGAGGTAGGAATACACGTGAAAGTCAGAAAGTCAGTCACAAATTAAATTTCAATAAATCCACTTAAAATGTTTGTTACAGCCTCATGGGAAACTATGCTTAAAATATGGATTTATCCTGTAAATGGTAAGACTTGGAAAATATTATATATAAGTTACCCTCAAATAAATGAGTGGACGCCTCTAAACGTATTGATTCACTTCATAAACGTCAAACAGGCATGGTCAGCAGATTCGATCAGCGATTAAAAAGGCAATCTTAATGCCTTTATTCCCTGAGGAATACTGGTGTGTTCCTTTAGTTTAATGAGCTGTTCAGCTTTGGAAGGCTGTTTTGTTCCCTATTCATAAGTGATTCTAGTTTCTATAAGACAAAATATTAGCAGAAATACGTATGAAATAAAAGGATGAAGAATGTCCCCACGAGAAAAAGATGTCCTATAAGTAGATCTTATGATTTATAAAACAGTACACTGAGCAAAATTATTTGTAGACCAAAAAAACGTTATTTTTTCCCGAATAATAATTAGCCCTAGGACGACAATTTATCGTTTCATCTACAGCGCCAGCTAGAACGACAAGGTGTTGCAACAAGAACTAGGACGAAATTAATGCAGGGACTCAGGGAAATAAAGACAACTAATATTTTATTCAAGCGATGCTTTTATTGAGAGCTCAGCAATATGCTGCTAAATTGACAAAATTGTTATTTTTTCCATTCCCTAAAACAGTATTGTTAAGGGGAATCTCAAATTCGTTGCGAAATATCTGGAAATTGAACAAATAAAATTCGTTTTATGGTTGACTAAGGAAGACGTATCTCCATCTAAACCAATTCTGAGATGACTGATATTTGCAGTGCTGATACGGGCAAAATCGTAAAAATATTCGCTGGCATAAAAATTCGCAGATAATTATTTAAAATTATTATTAGAATATTAAGAAGGTATTATTAGATAGGTACATAATGTAATTTTTATGTAAAGATAGAGATGAATGCACGAAGATATGATAAGGGCCTATTAGTGCTTGTACCAAACTACACGAATATTTTATTTATATTCGGAACTGTCATAAAAACTTCTTTGCCTTCCAGAGCTCTGAGTTTTCTAGATTCTTGGACTGCTTTCATCACAGCTTTTTCCAAAGACTTGCGGCCTCCTCTTAAAGTCGGGCTTTATCGGTTGCGAGCTGCTGCATCTGTTTGGAGTTTTGCTGTAGTTAGTTCTCTGAGGGCCACTTGAACCTTCAGTTCTTCAATCTTTCGCTTCCGCGATACTTCCTGAAGTTTCATTATACAGTGTTGCCTCGCGGCCTTGTAAGCAGCCACGAATTTCTTTAGTATAGGCACGACGGTACTGGCCGAAAGCCCTGAGAAAATTAGATAGTTTTTTGCAAGAAACCCATGTTTACGCGATAAAACTGTAAAAGAAAAAAACTGAAATTTATACAGTGTATAGGTATTAATATGTTAGTTACACAGACAGATACTTTAAACTATGTTATAAGATACAATTTGAAGATACTAACATATAAATTTCCAGAGAAAGAATTCCGTTTTGTGTCTGAGTCCAGATCGTGACTTTTACCTATAAAACGTACGTTCTGCATCAGCATTTTCATGTGAAGAAAATTGGCATAACACTGAGAATGATGAAATCTCACAATTTTGTTTTTCTTGTCAAAACCAGATGCCAAACGGTGGTAATTTTGTTTTTGTATATACTGTATGTGTCTTGTATATTGACTGTCATTTCAGTGATGTCACAAGGTAACTGGAACGAATGTGGGAAATAAGCTGGCAGCAAAGCAAGTTGACTTCTCTTGCATTGTTTTTTTCAACTATAATAGGGACAATATGACAATATATAGTATGTACAGTCATCTCTGACTAAATCAAACCCGAATAAAGCAACTTTTTCTTTGTATTTGAGAAGTTCGGTTTAAAAAGAGTACTGTTGTAAAGTCATATTACAATTGATAATATAATCTATTTAACATAAAACTGTGTGTATAAAGCATAATTCTCATAAATTGTAAAAAAGACAGAAAAAATTTAAAAATCACAGCATATCTAAAAAATATCGCAGACTATAATTAAAAATCGCAGACAGTATCAGCACTGTATTTGGACTTCTAAATCAAGAGTTATGAATGAACAGGATTTTCGTAGATTGTTTTGATGAGGCATCACGTGACTACAATTCGGCAGATTATGCTAATTCATTATGCACCTAACATCTTTCAAATGAAACCTATTTCATTTATTCATTAACCTATTTAACGTTATTTCTATTAGTTGTTCTAATGTAGATTATTTTCCAGAAAATTAGGCGCATCTGATAAGAAGCTGAGTGCATGACAAACAATGCAGTACCATGCACAAGTGTTGATGATTTGAGCCAAATTAACCTATCCGAAGATTCTTGCCCCTCCGTTTGTTCGCAAGTCTGACACATAAGTTGTATTTTTACTATTTATTTATACAAAAATGTACGTTGCTTGTTTATTTTTGCTGATTACTTTAGTGTGACTTAGAAGTATTTTTGGTCTGTTCCCGATACAAATTCAAGCAGTGGTTATTCGCAAACGCATGATAATAAAACGAACCATTTCTCTATAGACGAAACAAATTAAATATTTTCGGTCGTAAAAGCAAGCAAAGGTGGAGCGCGTATAGAATGGAGTGTCCTTGTTCAAGTTCCCAGTGACTTCGTTTCAATTAATCCATGCTTCGCGAGTGAGACGATCATACTCTGTAGTGAGGGTGAATGCACGGGTTCTGGACATGGTATCGTATCTTCCAGTTGATATTCAACCGGATGTTATGCTAGTGGCAGACAAAGAATCGCGTCACTTACAGATCGAGATTTTTAAGCAAACATACCTTAGAATATCTTCTAATTTACTCATCGATGCTAGACCAGACACTGTCGAGAAAAACCGGAGTTGGCATTCGAGAAGGCTACTGTTGTAGAGGCTCAGTGACAAGAACAAGGACAGAACTTTTAGTGGTAGATGGAGGAGGAAAATAACAGAACGCCCAGATTACAGAGCAGTGAAAGCGACCATAAAACAACACGCGAAGAAGACGCGAGAGACAAGGAAAGAAACAGCAAAAAGTGGATGGAAAAGAAGGCAGAACAGGCATAAAACCCTGACCACAAAGGAAGAGATATTGCTGGGGCAAATGAGAACGGGGCATTGGTACCAGTTGGACAGCTACAGGAAGCAGATTGGGAAAGAAGAGAGCGATGTCTGCCGAAGATGCGAAGATGAGACGAGAGACCTCGAACATCTTCTCTGGAGATGCCCGCTTCTGACAATTTAGTGAAAGTGTTCTGGCCGAGTCCAGACCACGAGCTAGTTGAAGAACGTGACGTGCTGAGGTACCTATGTAAGCTTGTCCGGACTGACGGACGCTGTATAGTAGCCGCTGCTGCTAAAAAGTGGCGGGTAAAGTAGAAGAAGAAGGCATGCGTGTCCCGGAGGTGATCCCACTTCAAACTGCTGTCAACGTCCAAAACACTGTTTCATCTCTCGTAACTGCATTAAGGTTGGAAATTATGCCCATGGGAAGAAAATAGCGTGTGTGAGGTGACGAAAGTTTCATTAAAGTGAACTTGTGTTTTTATATCGTTCAATGTGAGATTAAATGTCTTATTCCCAGATGTATTCGACTCCTTTTTAATTGGAATACTTCTCATTTCCACCAGCTTTCTAAAGACGTCAAAAATAAGAAATTCACATTAATTGCAATAATAAGATTAATAAAAAATTGATTTATTGTAAAGAAAATACGAAAGGTTTTCTAGAGTATGGAGAGTACATAATACATAGAGGTTCGTCTCCAAGGTGGTTGCTAGGTTTTATCCAGTAACTTTTTGAGAAAGTGAAAATTATAAATAATTTATTTATACCAGTAGACATTATAAATACATAACTATTGCACATATTTTTGTTAATATTTTAGTATATTAAACTACTAAACAATTTGAACACACCACGTAATTATATATTATTCTATAAAGTTTTGTTTTTAAACTGCGTATAATGAAGGGTGACACCATATTTTTTGAAAGTTTTTTACCTCTCATTTATTTGTGATGGGAAAAGGTAAAAAATGCGGTGCCTATGGTTGTAATTTTCCATCGATTTCATCACTCCTTTCATTTATTTTCTCTTTAATTCATTCACTCTCATTCCATCTTCGTTTTGTTTGTTTTGGATCTACAGTATATGTCAGCTGAAGATGAACTTCCCTCGCAACGCCCTCGTTTCTGGTAGCTTAGGGTGTGACGTCACTTGTCATCCTGTAGTGCGTTGAAATTATGTGACGTCATCGAATCATACTGTTTTGTTTCATGGATTCATCGAATTCCCTCATCCTATGTATATGGATCTATATGATGGTGTAAGGTCACTAACAGTCTTTGGTTAAATTATTCGGAAAGTATTTATATACTACGCAAATGGGTAGTCAAAAAGTAGTACATTAATACACTAGCATTTTATGGATTACTAATAGCTAAAAAATAAGCTTATTTTTTACACTATACAAGATAAAAATATATAGAAAATTTAAGTGTAGTCGTTAATTTACTTCGAGTTGAACCTCTATGTAGTAATTACTCTATGGTCTAGACTCCAGAGGCATATCTAATCTAATCTGGTCACCTGCTCTGATTTAAATAAAAACATTTGAAATACAAATAAGGCGAACAAAGTAATAACAAACTGATACAGTTGATGCAGTTGTTATACTTAGTATTAATACAGAGATGAACATACTGAGAATACCAACAGAACACAAAAGACAAATCTTTGAGTGAAAATAAACTTCTCAAACACGAGCAACATGCATAGATAGTTTATGTGGTCAATGATGCAAATCGTTTTAGTTAAATATCATTTAATATTTGCTCTAATAATATTCAACATATTTCTCTGTATATTTCTTCTGTATTCATTTTTCAGATTATTTAATGTTTGATTCCGGATCACACTAGCTTCTTCTATTATTTTATTCTTCAGTTTGTAATACATAGTATCAGTTGCTAGATTTAGCTATTTCATAGATTTCGATTATGGGTTATTTGATTAAGAATTATGTCCCGAGTAATAGAGCTTGTCATTGTGGTATTATAAATGATTTGTGAGTTAACTATTACCGAAAGTCGGAGTTTAGCCTGATCAGGGGCTTTTAGTGTCTTACATTCTTTGTTTAATTGATCAGTGTGATATAGGAGTGGCGTTTTCATTATTATTTTAACATTCTGTTTTGTGCTGTTTGTAATTCTGACATCTCCTTGTTATATTGTTTACCAAAGATTTCAACGCCATAATTTATCATTGAATATGAAGATTTATATATCATTAGTCATTTTCTTTTGGCCAGGGAATGTTTGAGGGCCTAAAAAGTTGGAATATGTGTAGTGAGCTCTCTAATAATATGATTGATGTGGTTTTCCCATTTTAGATCATTAGGTATAATGAGCCCTATAGTAGGTATTTAGTTTCATCTTGTTTTTGACCACATTTTATGACTTCTATACATTTTAATTCATGCACGGCACAGAGACCTACTCATATACGCTACACAAGCCTGTCGACAATGTATACTTTTAACTGAATTGTATTAGAAGATGTACACGATGTCTATGCGCGTTGAAACCAGAAAGGATTATAAATGCTGAAACAATACTTAATAGCAGGCCGGCAGTATGTCTTGCTTTTAATTAGATAAGGATTAGGCAATTTTGCCAGGTGAGCTGATATTTTTATATCTAGACTCGCTATAATAAAAATCTACTAGACGTGCTGCAAATATACTTTCGTTATACAGCAAATACGGTATAATGTTCATATATGTACGACTGCCAGACAAGTTTAGCTTCTATAAATACACTAACAACAAACCACAGTTTGTGGTGCAAATAAGAAGTTTGTCAAACAAAAAGTTTCTTTTTAGATTCGATTTATGTTAAGCGCGTGTGCCTCTGCTAGGAATGTAACAAAAGAATATCACTTGTAATAAGGGTGTAATTCAATTGTTGTGTCCATTTCCATGAAAGCACCCTATTTATTTTCTTTTTAATAGAATCAAATCCAAGGGAAAAAGAAACATTTGAGATTTTTGTTAGTCTAACAAAATTACTGAATTTTTATTAAAATTTAACTATTATGATTTAATAACCAGTTTTACGTATAATTCCTCCTCCTCCTCATCATCATCACGCTGTACCGTAACTGATTATAGGATTGGCAACAATTCGATGCCAGGTTTCTCTCTTCTCGGCTGTCCTATTCGACTTCTCTTTGTCTTCTACTTTCGGCTAGTCAACCAGTTTCTTCTATACCACAGGGTGCAGGCACTGACTGAAACCGCACACCTGCTTTCTTCCTTTTCCACCAAGCACGTTCAGACTTTCCCAAATTATGCGTCCTACTGTTTCGTCTTAATCTTCTGGTGCTCCTTGATCCCCGCATTCTATGCGTGTCAAGAACTTCGTTGAATCGACTAGAGTTCGCCTTTTCCATATGTTCCTAGTTCTTCTGAATTTATCCATCATCTCAACGAAAATTGGTTGGTGATCACTACCAATTGACGGACCATCAGTGGGTATAGCGGACAACCGATGTCAGGTGTACTTTTACTTGCGTCCTTCGGTAATATCCTAGTTGCTTCCCCTTCGTTCAGCTCATATACTTCCTTGTAGTCTATCCATTCTTGTATCAATTTATCACATATAATAAATACACTCGCGCGGATCAACCACTTCAAACCTCCACCAACGATCGGACACTCGTTACACCGAAAACTCAAGTTAACAGTCAATTAATTAAAGGCTTCTAGTATCCAGTATGACATCACGAAAAAGTTGGCGTCTAGTCACTTTGCATAGCAAAGTCGGCATCATCAACAAAGAAGAAAACAAAATAGGGTACATTGTACGACTTGAGCATACTCGTGTGTGAAGGATATGTATATATATACTAGAAATATTTGGAGCAGTTAATCTAATGAGGGTTCTAACAATTACAAATCAGAAAAGAAAGTAAAACAAATTTATTCACATTTTTCCAATGTATACAACAAATGATAACACATAAAATCAATATATAAAATTCACAAATAAAAAATTATCATGCAACAAATTTAGATATAGTTGAAATCCCATAGATTTAAATAAATCAAGCATAAAGGTAGGAATAATCGAATCGTCCAATCTGATGAAGAAAGACACCTGGTTAATTTGTATAAAATCATTTCGATTATTTACTTGTTCATTTTCGTCATATAATACTTTATACTACTTGTACAATTGAAAGTATTATAACAATTTAGCTAAAAATATTTGCAGAGTATAAAATAAATAGTAGCTGACAATATTTTCAATCTTTACAAATCAGTCGACAATATTTGACACCGCATCACGAAGTGTTCAGCTAAAAATCATCGTCATCGATCAGTTCCCAGTCATCATCCTGAGACCCCGAAGACCTTTTATAGGAGGCTCTATGACCCGTTCTACCAACCACAGTACTGGCGGCTGCCCACGTCGACGTCAGAGTCTGGCCTTGAGTATTGCCCAATTGGATCGATTGATGCGAGTGACGAAGCAGTTCGTCATTGGCACCGCAGGCCATGAGGGTGTTGTTGGCGGCGACCGCCAATTCGCGAAGGCCGCCCGGAGGTGAGGGGATGTGGAACCAGAAATCACCCTGGGGTTTGTCGGGAGGTCGAATTTTGCAGCGGACAAACACCTCGGCAGTGCGTTCTTCCATCATCCAAACGTGTTCCATGGTTACGATGAGGCTGAAACAGTTGGCAAGTGCTTTCTTTGAAATTCACAATA
This sequence comes from Nematoplana nigrocapitula, assembly GCA_032274565.1. Classification (NCBI taxonomy): domain Eukaryota; kingdom Metazoa; phylum Platyhelminthes; order Proseriata; family Nematoplanidae; genus Nematoplana; species Nematoplana nigrocapitula. Next base: position 10,768 of record JAUYWV010118604.1, read on the forward strand.
AATATGAAAAAATGTATATTCTCGGAAGTTATGGTACCCGCACAAGAGGGACAACATGTACGCGGAGCAGGGCTGCCGTGGATATGGATATCGATGTTTTTGTCATATACATGGATACTGTGGATATCCAATTCAAAGTTGAACTTTGAAAATAATCGTTTAATGTCATTAGCATTTATGCTTGATATTCTTAAGCATTTCACATAATTAATTAGCAATAATTAATAATAATACGAATTCAAATTGAGTCAACTTAACACGTCACAATTTTACCACCTATATCAATCTTCTCGATATTTTGTAGATTTTAGGTTTCAGAAATATCCATGGATATCCACAAAAAATTGTGTGGTTATGGATGCGATTTCTTATATCCACGGCAACCCTGTCTTTTTGATTTGTGTTCGAAGTATTCTTGTCCCCCTCCTGTCGTTAATTTACGCAATAGGTTCTCTTTCTTTCTCTGTTGTAAAACCAAAGGATTTCAGAAGTGTTTTTTGCCATATAGACTATCTCACTTTTTCTAATTGTCGCTGTAGTTTGCTCGTATTTTGTACTGTATCATCAAACTTATGGTTTCAATCAGTACTTGAATAAAGGCCCTTAATTATTACATTAATAATAGTCATATTTTGTGTGCTGTATCAGGGACGGATCTAGGATTTTATACGACGGGGGAAGCATTTCAGGTGCGCCATTATTCACATAAAAAAAAGTTATCAACATTAATAATATAAAAATATACCGGGTGTTCAATAAAAAGGGTCGGAGACTAAACTTCAATTATTTCGTAATTAAATAGCCGATTTGTCTGAAACTTGGTACTAAGCAAGTAAAAATTTGTAGGTTTAATGTGGCTTATTCAAATTTTGGAAAAGCAATAAAATTAGGGAAAAGATTTAATTCAAATTTTTACAATATTTGATAAGCATTTAAACTGACCGACGTTTTAATTCAAACATGAATAAGTTTAATGAAGACCAGAAATTAAAGATTGTCGAATTTTTAGATCTACAACAGTTCCCCCATTACAACAGCTCGTCATTTTAATACCTGGAAATTGGCCGAAGACCCTGACGCTTCATTCTATGGGTCGTTTCGTAATTAATTTCGTTTTTTCTACTCTACGTTCAGCAATTGGCATAGAAATAAATACTGGTCG
>JAUYWV010118615.1:0-11929 GCA_032274565.1 Nematoplana nigrocapitula
TCCTCTATTCTTACATACTCAATAATATCAATCGTTGGAAAAAGAACATATGCATACTCGTGACCTCGCAGAAACTTTTCACCCCTCGTGATTTATGTCACACTCGGCCTTCGACCTCGTGAAACAGTAAAACACTCGTGGCGAAAACCTTCTGCTGGTCACTCGATGGCATAATGTATACTATTCCATGCACTGAAAAGCAAAACTTTTCAAGCGTCTTCATGGATTGAAAAGTTAGCTTTTCAAGGCATGGAGAAAATAAAATATATTTGAAGACATGACAGTGAAGTTTAGAAAATAAAAATGTAGTTAAAATAAATATTTAACTACGTACTTTTATCGAAATAGGGTAAATAAATTAACATTTCTTTATTTACGTCCTATATACCTCCTGCGTTATATCGTACACTATATGCTCATCGGCAACAGCGTGTGATGAAAGAAAGAGTAAGAGAGTGAGGAGCAAGCCCCGAGGAATTCGGGAGAGAAGGCGAGGGAGCAAGTAACCTGTCATCGGGTGGATCGCTCACTGACTGGTTGAAACAAGAAGTGATGTTGGCGTGTTTCCATCTCCTCCAGGTTTAATGCTGATTTTTCAACGATTCCGCGCTGTGCAGATTCTGGACTAGACGGAATATCGGTATCATATAACACTAAGCCAAGAAGAGCAGAGTGAGTGAATTTGGTATTATTTATTTATTTTTCTAATTCATTTCTGTTATTTACTTCTCTCTCTCTTGCATTTTCTTCGCCAAAACGGAATACTGTAATTAGCATGGAGGAAACCTTTAATCTATGAAACCCATTTTTTCTAATTGATGTCGATTTGTAAAGCCTTCTCTCTCGAAGCAATATCTTTTAAAAGCAGACTGTAATGTTTTAAACATTTGAGCAATTATTGGGAAATCAAATTAGTCACATCAAATCAATTGTCTCGCACTATCTAATAATATAAAGTGTGTAAAATCCGAGACATGTCGGCATCCATCCGAAATCCAACTCGTTTTGCAAATATAGTTAATCTATATATCTATGCACCGACATAAGTTCAAACTAGAGAGTTCTGTTAATAAAAGCTAATGAAAACACAATACGTAAGTTTGAAATGTCTTCTACCATTATCATCAGTTTTCTACCATAGAAACTGCGTTTTTCTACCAGTCAGAGATACAAGATTCAAGCAAGCCAGAAAGGAGATGGAAGCTAGTTACAGAATGTAGATCAGTTTGATGGGAAAATGTGATTAGTTAGAGTAATACGTTGCGTGATATATGCGTTAGTTGTTGCATGGTCCCTCTAGACAATGCAGCAATTTTTTTATTATTTTAGAAACTGAAATCAATGAGGTTTCTCTCTCTCTCTTTCTAAGTACCGTGTCCAAGGTGCAAAAGTCAGAAGGCGTTTGGAAGATTTCTTTATTCATCAGACATGATTAGATAAAAGTATTACGAAAATCAGAGAAAGTAGAACACACAATTTAGTGAGAAAGCCAATGGTACACGGTCTAAAGCACTACATGCAGTACACTCTAGAATTAAGAGTAAACTAAAGAAATGTATGGGTAGAGCAGTTACAGAAGGGTGCAGGCAGGGTGCAGGCAGGGTCTCAGGCTTTGAGAAAAGTAGAAGGGATGATGTCAGACAAAGAGAATTCAAGGGTAGCTGGAGGGATGAGTGTCAGGTTCTTGTGGGACTTCTGCAGCAGACCTTATCTCCTTGTCTGAGAGGGTAGTGCGAAAGAGATTGAAATGGGCAGTGCATGTGGCACAAAGGAGGAAAGACCAAGCACTAAGGCGAGCCTTTCTGAGGGAAGAAACGGAAAGGAAGAGACGTGGTCGACCTAGGCAGTGATGGATGGAGGGATTGTGCGTAGAAAGACGCAACAGTTACTGGAGATAGGACGGAGGTGGCGAAGAAACGCGGAGTGTAAAGGCGTGTTGTGATATCTCAATAAATTCTAATAATAGATATTGTATACATTGTATACAAATCAATTACCAATTGTAACTTCATTTTTTTAAAATTTCCTCTGACAAAATTTTAAACGATAACTGTTTTGATCACCGTCTAGCATTCTCTTCGACAATTTATCTCACAGACTTGGACTGTGTCAGCTTTCTATAGATATCTAATTAGAGGAACGCTTTACTTATTCGAGTTTTTTCATTGATAGATATCATTTTTTATAGACATATAATCTCTATCGTGCTTTTTATATAGTAACTCTTTGGTATTTATTATCTCATAAAATCCCTTCCCTCAGGAATTTTGACATCGTTGTCTGCCATGTTTCTTGGAAGAAGCTGGTCAAGCTGGTGATTAAACATTCTTAAAATTGAGGAATGTGTCTGAAGTTCACATATGCATTTACATAATAGCTGGAAGACACATTTCTAGTTATTAGTGAAAATTATATCACTTATAAAGAACGACATAATATTTATTCCCCACTGTCTTGACTGTGCATGGAAGATGCGCTGTATTGCTATACTGTTCACTACGGGGTGATGCAAAGTATCAGAAAGTTCCTCAAGAACTGATCCTGTTGCACTTAAACTTCACTTCCCGCCATTTGCGTAGTACTTTCTTTCCTCTTTGAAAACAATTTCCCCGAATTGATTTGAAAATATAACTGGTTCTTTAATTATATTTTGTAGTGCATTTCGATTTTTTATTAATGTTTTGTTAGTAAAACAGTTGGAATGTATATTATTGATTTTTCAATAACCACCGAGAAATTTTACATCACTGACGATATTTCAACATTTCTGTAAAGGAAAGTAGTTTATCTGATAATTTATTTCCACCAAAAAAAATTCGAGACACGATATGATTAGTAAGTACATTGAAGTACAACATAAACTGGAAAACAAACTTATCTGCCACTCTGACAAACGGTGGACTTGTGTCCGAAGTCCTCGGTTCGACTGCTGTCTCGGAGCAAAAATTTAGAAACTGTTCAGATTGTTAGTTAGAAGGCACATTAATAACCCGGTGCTCAAAATGTGTTTACCACCTAGAGAGAGAGAGAGAGAGAAAGCGAGCGAGCGAGAGAGAGAGAGAGAAAGAAATATAGAGAAAGAAAGAGAGAGCGAGCGAGAGAGAGAGGTTATAAAGTATACTATAATTGTAAAATAACTTTAATATTAATAATAAAATACATTAGCACGAAATACTACTTGTTGATTAGTATGTGGCTTTTATTAAATATTTTGGAAAATACGACTACTTGGACGTCATTTTGAGGCACAGTTTATTAGCCTGTAAGATTACGTTTTTTTTATTTGTAGTGTAAAGCAATCCACAAGCTCTGTGTAGAAATGTAGAATAAACGTGAGTGTCCAGTCGACTGGAAGAGACTAGAGTTCGTGATGCTTCATAAAAATGGTAACGGTAAAGATTACAACAACTACCGGACTATAGCCCCAATAATTCTGGAGCGAATAAGACTAAAAGTGGAAGAAGAGCTCTCATAATTTTTCAAGTTTGGTTTTAGGAGCAACAGATGAACCACCGACATGTTATTCAGCCTCCAGAGTTTCACCGAAAAGAATTTGGAGATGAACGACAAAGCTGTTGGCACTTTTATTGACTACAGCAAGGAGTTTATAATGTCAATCATAACACAGCTGAGACTGAAAGTTTACGACGGAGGGAGACGTGAATAATCCTCGCGCATCAAAATTACAGTGAGGCGTTGCTTCAAGCAAACTTATAGAAACTATCGAAAACCGTCAACAGAGTTTATCTAAGAAGATTTTCCAAAACATAACCAATTGAAGTGACCTCTATGCAGTTTTAAAGAGGTACCGACGTCCTGCGGTCCTGATGGATTTAGACACAAGCGACGTCCCCTTGTGAAATGCGGCACGGATTATTTTTTCGCATAGTCTGATCCCTCACTGATGTACAATAGATTTTCTCGTACAGTACTTTGTAAACCTCTCCCTTGTGTTTTGTCTACTCACTATACATATATAAATTTTCAAGCGGGAAATACAAATATGTTATAACCCAAACTAAAACAAAAATTACGAAAATGTGGAGAAACATAACAACTAAACAATCCGCTTTAGTCTCGCAGTTTAAGAAACTGGTAATTCAGGGATGAGACTATCGACTTTTCTAATGGACTGCTTAATTGCCTGTTAAGCTTTCCTATTCAGTTATTGTTTAAATTTAGGTAAAACAATTTTGTATTTCTCGCCTTAAATGAGAAACGTTTCACTAAACATGTTGCAGTAAATAAATTTTAGACAGATTTCTGCTAGTTCTCCTTTATATTTTGCAGAAATGGTGGCATGTTTGAATAGATATCCACTAGTAGACCGGTTGCGGAGTTATTGCTTCTCGTCAGTAGCGGTGTTATGGTGGATATCTCGTCGAATAGACCATTTCTGAAAATAATTTCAACGTTTCATTGTTAGATTTGACGTGGTTAGGCTCTGTTGTTGACAATCAATTCTTCTCTGTACGTCTCTAGATAATTTTCAGGCGGTTTGAAAGATGCAGATGGCGGCATAAATTCAATGAGGTAATTAGGATAAGAAGCTTTTAAAAATGAAAACTTTCCCTCGAGACCGATAATTTACAAAAATTTATTCCTTTAGCTTTAACTATTTGACTTGACGGCACGATAGAAGTGATAGTATAATAAACACGGCAATAAAGAGTGGTCGAAGTTTGAAATACTGCGGATTAATTTGAAACAGCTTTAAAAACACCGTCTAAAAGAAGAAATGTTATTCATGTTGCGACGAGTCCAAAAAATTCTTACTATAGGAAAATTCAAGCGAGACTGTCGGAAGTCCATTTGGTGACCTGTAAAGAGTGGGTGATTTTTCAATATTATCAGATTCTCAAATAGAAATATTATCGGATGAAACGATGAAATGTGTTATGGTGATTTCGGTTTTCCATTATTTTCAGTCTTCGAACAAGTGAACTTGATACAGAAAGTTTTTTTCAGGCAGAACATTGAAAATGTTTTTATACCATTTTTGACCATATTTGACCAACTGGGGCACGACCAAATTATCAAAACAATGACTCAGTTACAATTACCTTCAGATTTCATAAACTGGATTTATGACTATCTCCAAAACCGGTCCCAGTCAGTCAAACTCCTTGATACAATCAGTCAATCCTTCCCAGTTACTTCTGGTATACCTCAAGGTTCCGTATTTGGGCCCTACCTCTTCAATTTGGTAGTCGACTCACTCCATACTCAAAGCAACGTATCGCGCGTCATGAAGTATATTGACGACTGCACCGTCCTTGTACCCACCCCCAAATCGGCCTCTGATGTGGTGGTCGTAGAACACCAAATATGGTAAATTGGTCAACCTCGGTCAATCTACACCCAAACCTCAATAAATGCAAAATGCTTATAATCAGTCCATCCCACAGTACCAGTAATCAGTTTGTTCTTCCGAACATCCAGCGCGCCAACGAAATCAATCTCCTCGGCGTTACAATTTCAGCGGACCTCAACTGGCATTCACACATTAAAAATTGTGTTGCAATCGCATCTAAAAGACTCTACGTAATACGCCTTCTGCGGCCACTCCTGACACGGGACAATTTGGTCACTGTCTACAACGACATCGGCAGGTCATCCTTGGAATACACATCCCCACTATTCACCGGTCTACCCCTAACATTGGATCACCACCTGGAAGGAGTCCAGAAACGTGAACATTTCATTATATCGGCCCTGCTTGCCTTTGCAACCGTTTTAATAATCTTCGTGAACGCAGACAGGTTACCGCGATCAAATTTCTTCGCTGCTGCAGCAGCTCGGACCCAAACCACCCAATACACGATCTCTGTCCATACAGGAATGCATCTAACCGATTCATCCAACCCCCTTCGCGCACTGAAAGACGGTTATCTTCATTCTTCCCCACAGCCTGTATTCTTGCTAACTCTACTATCACAAGATAATTTTTATTGTTATATACCCTTGGAGTTTCCCGTATTCTTTTTTTCTGTTTCTCCATTGTGTTTACTGTTTCACAGTTCATTTGTTTATCACACTGCATTTGTCAAGTCACGTTTCACAGTTGTTAAACTTTCATTCTGTACCGATTCCCATTGTGCAGTCTCTATCATAATAAACATTAATATTTATTTGATTTTTTATTTATACTTTATTTTCCAATTAAAGTATTATCAGGTGTTTCTTTGGGATCTTGAAGATGAAGAAGAGATCTTTTTGAATCGCGTCGTAAAAATTTTAATTTCTACATAGTTTAATCGCATAGTATTTAATTGTGGAATCTATATATACCCAAGAATTAGAGTTAATGAGACCGGTAAACTATTAATAGCGGTGCTAATTATACTATTTTCTTTTTTAATAAAATAGACTAAACGTAATGGATGATTTAGCAAACGATAATCTAAAAATTAAATAGAGTGCTGAATGCATTATCCACAGCAATATTATCATCATATTCTACAAGTAATAAGTGCGGTATATATGTCTAATTAAGTTAATCAAAAGTAATAAACTAACAAATTAGCTTAAATAACTTTAAATTCCCCAAACAATTTGTCTTAAAAGCAGAAATAACAAAAGTTAAGTGCAATTGTAACTTTAGTAAGAATATTATTTGATTGTAATATATATATAAATATTTTTAAAAAAAAACAAATAAATTCATCTATTACGAAAAGCTATAAAGTTACATTGATGTTAATGACTCTGGAGGAAATCAGTGTGCTAAATCTGTAACGCTTTACATGCTTATTTAAATGATATTATTTTACTAAACAAATGTGAAACCAATATATGGGGAAATTTAAGGACAATAGATAAAACGCAATACAGAATTAACTAAACAACGTTGTATTTTTTTAAATTCTAAATTTGTCACAGCAATTTTCATAAATGACGTTCTCCTTCGCTTTTTGTGTGTAGGTTGCTTCGCTTTGCAAAGTCAAAGTTTATTTCGTTTTTATATTGCTGGAATCGTGTTCAGTCTTCCTTTTTCTGTGACTTTAAAGAAAGACACACAATAATGCACACGTGGTGGCTTACCTAATCGTCAGGAGAGTTCGGTCATAATTTATGCAGGACACACAGCAAAACTCTTGTGCCCACCTCCGAAGTTTAATGAGAATTATTAACAGAAAGAGCTAAAACCTTTACGGCTTTGAAGTAGCGAAAAAAATTTTACAATCCGAAGTTTGAAATCTTGTTTGAATTTTGTTTAAAACCGATATCCATTATTCTTGCGAATAAACGTGAACAAGAGTTAGAGTTTTATAACTTGAAAAATAAAAAACAACATTTCTTTTGTATTGGATATTGCTCGCATATACAGTAGATCCGGTATTAATTAACTTTATAACAAATTGAATGTAGAACAGATCGATTAAAAAAATGAAGATATTATTTTGTATGGCAATGAAAAATGCTATTCTTGTCTGAATATATTTCGCTTTATTTGTTCCTGTTTTATTTTCATGCTTATCACTTATCTAGAGTAGTTTAAATTATCTGTAATTCCTTGATAGTTCGATTTTTCAATGCAAGTGCATTTAACGTTTTGGAAACAGAGATTATACATAAACTGAATTTTTTGACGGTCCTCCTTAGAGCCCTTTTCTGGCTAATTTCAAATTTCAGAAAAATAATCATTTCATTGAATTCTATTCCTATAGTGTTAGAACACTCATATAGCTAATTCTATCTAGTATATTGTGAAAGGGTACTATGAAAGAAATATTAATTGAAATATAAAACTATACCACTGAGGTAGAAAATTACTTGCTATAAATGTCCATAAAACTTTTTAATATGAATGCCCTATAGCACTAGATGTCATATCCCGCTGAATTAAAACGTTTCTCACATGATCGTGCAGAAGAGGTTTTCTCAGAGAAAATGGTAATTAAACAAAAAATTCAACAATTTAACAGTTAAACAGGAGGAGGCACAAATTCGAAACAAACCATTTCTTGCAGAAAACGGAAAAGGAGATTTTACAGCGAGTTGTTCTGCGGAAGGCAAAGCCACTTTTTACACACTTGTGTATAATCATTCCTACCTTATATGGGTTTTTTAGCAGAATCACATGAAGGGATCTCCATCGGATTTGATTATTCTTACTCTCACATAATTCGGATAGGTACAGTACTTTTCATCGCGATTCATTTTCTGAAATCCTTTTTGTATCTTTCCGAATTTTTTAATTCCTGGGAAAAGAATGGACGCGAATTTTATCACATTTCTATAAATGGTTGCGTTGTAGGTTTGTTTATTGGAATTAGTTCTTTGATAGGCAATAGGGAGCATAGTGCAAATAAGCTTTTATTTCATTTATTTGAGACTTTTCGGAAGTGGCCTTCTTTCCACTCTAATTTCTTGTTAAAAGTCGCTCCGAAAAGAATCAAAGAGTCCAGTCTCGTTATCGAATGACTGAATGCGGAAACATTCAAACGTCCTCGCCGCTTACTAATTGTCAGTCAGATGAGTATTTATCCGTCATCTTGAGCTTGCAAGCATGACAAACCTACAGACAGGCCCGTTTTCCTCAAGGCATGTTTGCCAATGCCTTTTGAATTGTATCCGACTTTGGGTGTAAGACTAAATTGATCAGCTGAGCTGAGTTCAGTTAGCGCTGGCTATCGATCAGCTAAACTGTGTACAGTTAGCCCTTTCTATCGACCAGCTAAGCTGAGTTCAGTTAGCCCTTTCTATCGATTAGCTGAGCTGAGTTCAGTTAGCCCTTTCTAACGATCAGCTGAGCTGAGTTCAGTTAGCGCTGTCTATCGATTAGCTGAGCTGAGTTCAGTTAGCGCTGGCTATCGAACAGCTGACCTGAGTTCAGTTAGCCCTTTCTATCGATCAGCTGAGCTAAGTTCAGTTAGCGCTGGCTATCGATCAGCTGAGCTGAGTTCAGTTAGCGGTCTTAGGATAAAGTTGATGCGGGTGGCACGGAGTCAAACCCGAAGAGGTTTGAATACATCAACAAGAGTAGATACGCGCGCCAAAACATGTAATTTCCGTTTAGGGGTATTTTGGTAAGCAAGATTGCAGAAAAACTAATATTTATTTTCGGTTATTTTTTGCAAAGTGACAACTAGCTGCTATAAACTGTACAGGCAGGCAAAATGAAACGAGTATAGGTTCTATCATTGTATTGGAAAAATAATCACTAACCTGCATGCCTACCAAATTCTACTGCTATTTTGAAAACATAAAATCGTCTCATCTGATTGGCCGAAAGGGCAATCAATCAAATGACACAGAAATGCTTTATCTTTGAATAGACGTGTTTACTCTGGACACCGGGGATAGACAACCTTCCCATTGAACTGTTTTAACTGATTTTAACAGCTATCTGTCAGTCAATCTGGAGAGAATGCTCTTGGCCAAAAGATTGGAAACGTTCGGTGTACATTCCACTCCCAAAGCAAGGGGATGCTCGCGAATGCGCTAATAACAGAACTATAGCCCTTATCAGTCACGCGAGCAAGATTATGCTCAAGATAATCCAATGCAGAATGGAAAATTTAATAAACAGTACAATGCCTGATGTCCACGCAGGGTTCAGAAAGAAGAGAAGCACAATAGACTAAATAGCTAACCTTCACTGGGTGATGGAAATTACAAGGGATATGCAGCAACCTGTGTATATTTGCTTCATTGACTACATCAAAGAGTTTGATTGTGTAGATTACGAAATTCTATGCCAAACTCTGAAGAACATGGGTATTCCAACGCACCTTATTTTATGTTAAAGAATCTTTACTGCAATCAAGAGGCAACTGTTAGAACTGGGTTCGGGCACACAGAGTGGTTCAATATTGGTAAGGGAGTTCGGCAAAGCTGTGTTCTACCTCCTTGCCTTTTTAACATGTACGGTGAATCAATCATGAGGGCCACAGATATGGACAAAAAAGGGATTGGCATCAGAATCGGCGGACGTCTTATAAACAATCTGAGATATGCCGATGACACCACTGTTGCAGCCACGGACAAAGACCACATAAAAACCAATATTAGCAGATTCAAAGAGAAAAGCGAAGAAAACGAAAGTCTTAGTTACTGATCCACTCGATAGCTTCGAGGTGAACTGAGAGACTGTGGAAGTGGTTAACAGTTTCGACTTCCTAGGCTCTTGCATCTCGGATGACTGCAGTTATGACCAAGAAATCAGAAGAAGGCTTCTCCTCCTGGTAAGAACAACAATGACCAAACTAGACAAAGTCTGAAAAGACAAAGATGTCACAACAAAAACAAAGAAAAAGATCGTGCAAAATATTCGTTTTCCCAATCGCTCTCTATGTGAATCCTGGACAGTCAATAAACAAAATTGCAAGAAGATTGACGCCTTCAAGCTTTGGATGCTTAGAATCAATTGGTCCGCAAGAAAAAGAAATGTTTCAGTCCTAGAAGAGGTTGGCCACTCTCTCTCGCTGGAATCAAGAATGATGAAGCTAAGGTGAAAATTCTTTGGACATATCATGAGAGCAATTACCAGCCTGGAAAAAGGAATCATGGTCGGAAAAAACCAAAGAAAAAGGAAACGTGGAATGCAGAGAAATCGTTGGATTGATGACATCAAGAACATCACCAATATGCCCCTGTCTCAACTTCGATTTGCAACATCTGTAATTTGTAGGTTAAACATTTTAATATATGAATAGTGAATCAAACCGAAAATTGAATAATTATGTAAATGAAAATCACTATAGCATACATGATCACACCAGAGGTCCACATAGACACGGCATAAAACGGTCGTTCTTTAGTACACGTTTTAACAACTTATGTTATATATACACAGATTCTTTCCACCCGAACTACGTACATCTAAGACTGATATATCTAGCAGTATTCTGCATTGAGTATATCAAAGTTGGATGGGGCAATGAACCGAAATAATTTGAACTAATTGATACTTGTCAACGTTAGCCATTAAAAAGGGAAATTCCCAACTCTGCCAATTAGATAGATGTCACATTGACGCTTTCACTGATTGGGAAATGTCCTACAAAATTGGCGTTTTGTGAACATCACTTGAATTTTTTAAAAGATTCGAGAGAAAAGCTGACCAGCGGGTTTACTGTATTATACAGTTTGTATTGACAGCGAGAATTATTTGATGTATTATGTTGATGCATAAGTTTGTGCGGTTTTGATCACTAAATTAGACAAAGACAGCAGAATTTTACAGTCAACAATTTCGACGTCTTAAAGAAGCAGTCGATAGAACTCTGGGCCATCATTCGGACGCAGCCCCGCGGCAAACGTCTCGGCTGGGATCCGCTCGGACGGTGGACGACTGGCAGTCTCAAATCAGGCCTATGGCTCGCCTATTTTGCAAATAATATGCAAAGATCAGCTGCATCCCGAAGGACAAGGCGGAGGACAGGGACGTTAAACTCGAGGCCCGCAATGCTACTCGCGCAACCTGCGAGTGTCTAGAAACCCGCTTAGGACCTTGTTCTCTTTTCCACAAAGATGACCGGAAGAGAGCGATCAAACACCTCCCCGAGCGCTCTGCCCCGGGCCCTGACGAAATCTCAAATGTCTTTCTTCGAAACCTGTCTGATCTTGGGTATCGCTGCCTTCTCGACACGATTAATTTCTCATGGACCACTAGCTCAGTTCCCGCATCTTAGCGTGTGGCGGAGATCCGACCCATCCTTAAGCCAGGAAAGTCGGCGGAATCTGTGTCCTCTTACCGCCCCATAAGTCTCCTGTCCTGTATGGGAAAACTCACAGAAAGAATGATCAACGAACGACTCACCTCGGTTCTCAAAACCCGGGACCTCCTCCACCCATCGCAAGCGGGTTTCCGGAAGGGACGCTCAACCGAGGAGCAAATCGGGACTGCTATTCAGTACATCTTCGACGGCCTACAAACGAAGAAGCCAGCCCTTCGCACTGCTCTACTCTTGGCAGACTTCTC